>RJWJ010013173.1:0-40521 GCA_004363605.1 Indri indri
CTGAGCTCAGGAGTTCGAGACCAGCCTGAGCAAGAGTGAGACCCCGTCTCTACCAAAAATAGAAAGAAATTAATTGGACAGCTAAAAATATATATAGAAAAAATTAGCCGGGCATGGTGGTGCATGCCTGTAGTCCCAGCTACTCGGGAGGCTGAGACAGTAGGATTGCTCGAGCCCAGGAGTTTGAGGTTGCTGTGAGTAGGCTGATGCCACGGTACTCGCCCCAGGCAAGAGAGTGAGACTCTGTCTCAAAAAAAAAAAAAAAAAAAAAAAATGTTTTTGGAGTACAACTGGGTCAATCAACCCAGGACTGTATACCAGATGATGGTGCTGAATAGTGGCAATATTTTAGGTGTGATGACGGTACAATGGTCACAAGTCCTTGCTCCTGAAAGATACCTGCTGAAACGCTTAGAGGTGGGCTGTCTACAGCTCACTTTTAAGTAATTCAGCAAAACCATTTAAAAGAGAGCGATAGGCTGGTCCGATGGTAGTGGGTTATTAGAACTTATTAACATCGGTGTCACTAAAGTTGGTATACACCCCCCGAATGCTGAATTTGACTGGCTTACAAAAAAATAAAAAATAAAAATAAAAGAGAGTGAGATAAAGAAAGTGTGGGCCCAGCACATGGTTCACGTCTCTAATCCTAGCACTTTGGGAGGCTGACGTGGGAGGATTGTTTGAGCCCAGAAGTTCAAGCTTAGTCTGGGCAACATCGCAAGACCCTGTCTCTGTAAAAAATAGAAAAAATACAGGAGAGAGGTGGGAAAAAAATTAAATTAAAACAACAAGAAATAGAAAAAAAATTAACTGAGCATGGTTTTGCATGCCTGTACTCCCAGCTACTCGGGAGGCAGAGGCAGGGTCGCTTAAGCCCAGGAGTTTGAGGTTGCTGTGAGCTATGATGATACCACTGCATTCCTGCCTGGACAACACAGTGAGACCCTGTCTCTTAAAAAATAAAACAAGAAAATGTGGTAAAATGGTAACGATGAATGAATGAACACTCTTTTCTGTTGAGTTTGAAAATTTCAAAATAAACAGTTACAAGAAAACAAGCCATGCAGGTGAGTTGAGACTTGTTCTCTGCATTTGCTGGGCCAACTCAGAAAGTGCCCGGCTTGTGACGAAGAGATGGGCCGTCACAGTGCTACCAACATGCATGGTGCATATGGAAATGCTATTTGGACTGTACACTGGGGTAAACAGGCAAGACTGCTAATCTGCTGTGGGCACCAGGTGCCCCATAACTGCCTGGCCCACCTGTCTGAGGGCAAGGGGAGTCAATACCTGGGCACTGCTTAGAGCTCCAGGGGTGGGTTCCGCACAGCACCCTGGCTCAAAGCCAGGCCCGCCGGGTGAGGGGAGTAGGCACCGGACCCTCCCTTGCTTCTTCGCCTCCTCACCAAGGCTTCCCTGGGGGAATCCCCTCTTCTCCCTCAAGCCTGTCTCTCCCAGCTCTGGGAGCAGTGTCGCATGTGAACACTCTACGCGTGGTCCCAGCATTCCCTCAAGATCCTGAGTTCTCTGAGGGTAGCCCCACCTAACCTCATCAGAACCTGGCACCCCACACACATCCAGAGGTCAGAAAAAAGGATCCACACTGGGGAGCTTAGGAGTGCCTTAAATGCTCCAATGGTCAGAACGTGTCGGAGATGGTTTCGATTGTAACGTTCCAGCTCAGCCCTCATTCCATCTTAGACAGCGATAGCGCCCACCTGGAAAGCACAAGCTCTGCTACCCAGCAGTGGTGCCCACTAGTGATCAAGACTCAGTTTCCCCTTCTGAACACAGTCCCTTCCAGCTGACTGTCTGGGGACCCCATCCCTGCTTAGTGCTCTCCGAGTTCCTTCTGTCCGGGGCTCTGGGGCTGAGTGTGCAAGGCAGCCTTCCCACTAGCAAAGTCCCATGCATTCGGCCAGCTCCTGCCACCTTCCTAAAGCCCTCATGGGGGTTCCCAGCACCTGTGGCCCTGGGAGAGCAAATGCAAACACCCAGGCTGGATCCAACCCCCAGAGACTCTGGTGATTGCTTTTTAAATTTTTTTAAAAATAAGAGATGGGGTGTTGCTCTGTTGCTCAGACTGGAGTGCAGTGGCAATTCACAGGTGCTATCCCACCACTGATCAGCGTGGGAGTTTGACCTGCTCCATTTCCAACCTGAGCTGATTCATCCCTCCTCAGGCAACCTAGTGGTCCCCTGTTCCCAGGAGGTCACCACACTGATGCCAACTTAGTGTGGACACCGGATAGGCACAGTGCACTACAGCCCAGAACTCCTGGACTCCCGAGTAGCTGGGACTACATGCGTGTGCCACTGCACCCGGTGACTTTGGTAATTTTTTTTTTTTGAGACAGAAACTTGCTCTGTCACCCTGGCTAGAGTGCCGTGGTATCACCATAGCTCACTGCAACCTCAAACTCCTGTGCTCAAGAGATCCTCCTGCCTCAGCCTCCCAAGTAGCTGGGACCACAGGCGGGCACCACGATGCCTGGCTAATTTTTCTATTTTTAGTAGAGATGGGGTCTCGCTCTTGCTCCGGCTGGTCTCGAACTCCTGAGCTCAAACGAACCTCTCACCTCAGCCTCCCAGAGTGCTAGGATTCCAGCCGTGAGCCACTGTGCCCGGCCCACCTTGGTAAGCCTTTTAAGTGATTCAAATGTGCACCAGGGTTGAGACCCGCCCCCACGCCCTGTCCACCTCCAACCCCTCCAAGTCCTCTGAGCTGAGCCAGCCTTTTAAGCCCGCCCCACGTCCCTCCTCCCAGCCATTCCTGACTTGCCACCTTCAGCCTGTCCCATGCGCCACCCCTCCAGGGGACGCTCCCCTCCTCTTCGCCTCTCCGCCTTCCCAGAACCCCTGCATTTTCCCAAGTGTGGTTCAAGCGTCTCTTCAGCAACCTGGGCTATCTCTCCAGGAGGACAGGGGAGTTTTCTCTGGTGGAACTGGGGACAGTGGCCAGAGATGGGGTCATGGAGGCAGGCAGCACGTTGAAGGCCATGTGGAGGGTCCAACCTCAGGCATCAGGAAGCCAGAGGAGGGTTTTAGGCGAGGAAATAACATGATCCCGCACGCGTGCTGAAGATGCTTCTGGTTCCTGAGTGCAGAGGATGGGGCAGGGCCATGCCAGTGCCCTGGGCTTACCTATTTAACCCTTTCCACACCCGGCCCCACTCCCCAGCTCCAGGCCTGCCTGGGAGCTGCTGTCCTTGGGAACCATGGCCAGGTCTGTCACCAGGAAGAATGGAGCAGACTTTCTTCCCAGTGTGGCCAGTAGGGCTGACAGCTGAACGTGGGGAGGGGGCGGTGAGTGACGAATGCCAACAATGAGAATTCATTCCAGGCTCCCAATGGGCAGAGACCATCTGGACAGAGCCAGAGGCCACTGAGGGGACGTCCCTCGGTGGGGAAGAAGCTGGCTCCAGCCACTTCAGAGAGAGGCTTCAGAAACCCAAGGAGCACTCGCCTGGTGTCATTCAAAGGAACATTAAAAATCGAACGGCGCCAAATGAATGGATGGGAAATGCCATACAGCAGACCTGCGAAGGGTTTTCCCCCAGATAAAAGCAATGGAAAGAGGAAGAGAGAAACGGAGGTGGAGGGAGGGAGGGTCTCAAAGCCTCCTGAGTTTACAGAAAGAAAGGGGGAAACAGGGCAGAGAAGAACAAACAGGAGAAGTTGAAGTTCTTTGCTTCCAAGTGGAGGCCACTCCGGCCCTCGGGAAGGCTGCTGTGGGCGGCGTGGGGACGGTCTCGGCGCCCTCCGCTGCTCTGCACGTCCAGCCCCTCTTCCACCCAAGAGAAGCCCCACCTTGCCGCCCTCGGAAGCATCGCAGCTTCGCAAGGCTGGGAAATGCTGACGCCGGGCTGCTCCGGGTCGTGTGGCTGTGCGGCTGCCCGGGGCCCTGGCTTGGCTTCATGCTTTGCTGTCGCCCTCTTGAAATTCTTACCGATTTTCAAACATGGGGACTGCATTTTCATTTTGCCTGGCCCTGAAAATTATGTAGCCAGTCCTGGCTGACCTTTCCAAGAGGACATTTTTGCTAGAAGGCGGGTGCAGGAAGGCAGTGGGCCGGCTCCGGCTGCTGATGGCTGTTTGCTATCCAAATACACGTCCCAGTGTTGTTGACTCAGCCACCAGGTATTAGGAAGTACGGGGCTTCCCGCCCCAGCTGGAGAGCCGGGCCTGACTCGGACGAGACGTGTGAGGAGCTGTATGCGTGCTGGAAGTGTCATCTTTCAAGAAGCCCCGAGGGTTTGCCAGACACTAGGCACAAACTGGTCCTAACCCCGTCCCTGCACATGAAGAAGCACGGGCCATGCTGAGGCCCGAAAGCCAGCCTGCTGACACCCACCTGGCCCTGGGAGACCTGCCTTCTGCAGTCAGCTCCCTGCAGAGGCGGCAGGGGCCTGTCCACATCTGTGAGCTGATGGGCTCATCTGTTCAGATGTCACTTCTGTGGGAGCCAAGCGGCCCATGCGGAGCCAGGGCAGGAAGCCACAGCTCGTCACCGGCTCCCCGCAGCCAGGAAGCCAAGACCACGGCCTGTGTCTCCACCCCCACACCATTCACCAGGGCCACCGTGTGGTTGCCAAGTCTCCATGTGAAGTGGTGAGGCAGATCCAGCTTAACACCGTGGCCACCAGCCGGTGCCCAGCCCAGCCCAGCAGCCTCCCTGCCCCAAGCAGCGTTCCCCCTCTCTCCCTGGTTCTTCACTCAAGGGACGCTGAAATCCCAGCACTGCATGGGCCTCTTCCCCTGCCAGAACCTCCCTTCTGAGGACCAGAGGCAGAGGCCCTGCAGACTCCTCTTCCACCAGCAGGAAAACCCTGGAGGGCGCCAACAGCATCCTTTCCAAAGGCTTGTGACTCAAAGAATCCAAATCTCTCAGGCCCAACCTAGGCGTGACTTTAAAGAGAACTAAGTTTCCCGCAGGTACCAGGTGTGCAAAGGAAATGCACCTGCAGGCAAAACCTGAGGCAGGTGGAAACCGGGTGCCCCACCCACAGCCAGAACGAAGCGGGCTCCAAAGGCCTGCAAGAGTGTCCGGGGCCCTAGGGTAGCAGGAGGGCAGATGGACCCCTCAGAAGGGGCGAGGAGAGCAAGCCGGTGAGGTCCAGCCGCGCTGTCAGGCTTCTCTCACTGCTGGCGAGGGCCCTCCAGGGCTGAGTTAATCAGCAGGAAACCGAGATGGCTGTTTCCTGACAATCCTGCCACTGCCACACGCACACATACACACACAGGAATTCGTAAATAGGGAGGGCAGCTGGCAACTTCCTGGGGACACACAATGCAATCCACTTTTTCAAATCATGTAGACAAAACAACACAAAGAATCCTCCCTTTCCTGAGTGCAGACCCTTTTCCATGTGGTATCTCATTTACGTCTGGCACAAGAACCCCTCCAGGAGTGACTGTCATTCCCCTGTTTTCTAAACTCTGAGGCACAGAGAAGGAAAGTGAGTAGACCAAGGTCACCCAGCTGGGAGTGCCCAAGTTTTCAGACCCAGGGCTGGCAGGACTTAGAAAGTTCTCTCTTAGAGGACCTCGCTCTACCTTAGATCAATGAATCTCTCCCCCCGGCTGAGGGACCAGAGCTCAAAGGGAGTCTAACGGTTCAACAGGCCGGGGGGCCTGGGAGCCAAGCCCCTCCGTATGAACTGTCGTGTTCGACTCTGGAGGGCAGGGTGGGGGTGAGAAGGCTCTGCCTCCCCCAGCTCTTCTCCCACTTTCCACTTCTAAAGCTTACAAGCAGCCTCCCACTGCAACCTTCCACCACTTCTCACATCCCCAGTGCTTCTCAGACTCCCTGCAGTGAAAGGTCAGTTTTATGTATCTTAATCCTTTGTAGACCTAACACCAACAAGCAGCCCTTGGTCCTGAGACCTGTCACATGAGGTCAAAGATGGCCATAAAGATGTCCACACCCTGTTCAAGATGCGGCCACGGATCACCCGCTTAGACATCACGGCAATGCCAAACTGTACAAGTTTCTGAACAACACTCTCAGTTTCTGTACCTAAGCTCTTCTGGTAACTAATGGGTAATACCGTGCAGAACTTTCGTGTGGCACTGGACTAAGAATGTATGAGAGTGTTTATAAATTAAAGAATTTTAAACGCAGAACATATATTTCCTTTCAAATGAAAATTCTAGTCACAGGTGAGAGTACCTTAAATTTTCCCTTTCTTGATATTTCGAATACCAACTTCTTTTTTTAGAGACAGGGTCTCAAATTTTTGTTGCCTGGGCATGAGGGCAGTGGCATGATCATAGCTCATCGCAACCTCTAACTCCTGGGCTCACGGGATCCTCCTGCCTCAGCCTCCCAAGTGGCTGGGACTGTAGGTGCCCTGCTATGTTGCTCAAGCTGTTCTCGAACTCCTGGCTTCAAGTGATCCATCTGCCTCAGCCTCCCGAAGTGCTAAGATTACAGGCGTGAGACACCACACCCAGCCTGAGCATTCTTAATTGTCACTTCTTGGGTAGCATTTAATTTTCCAAGATCATCTCGTCTGCCTCTCTTCTCTCTTAAAATACATTTTAAGAAAATAGTGCTTTTTAAGTTTCTTAAGTGTTCTCAGAATTTACATTCAACTACATGCGGCCTGCTGAGCTCCATGGAGCTGAGGTTTAAAGAGAACATTCTGTCAATGAGAAATTCACAAATGCTCAGTGTACAGTATAAAGTTAGCAATCCTTAACCATGGTCATAGCTCTGCTGGGTTCCTCTAGATGAAAACGGGCTTCGGTTTATACTAGTCCAAGCACCTGCAGTTTTAATCTCAGAAGAAAAAGGCCACCAGAACAGTTCACAGTTGGGCCAAGTTGGCCATGACGACACTGGCACCTAGGAACCACCTACGGTATTTTTTTTTTAACATTCTTTTCTTTCTTTCTTTCTTTTTTTTTTTTTTTTTGAGACAGAGTCTCACTGTGTTGTCCGGGCTAGAGTGAGTGCCGCGGCGTCAGCCCAGCTCACAGCAACCTCAAACTCCTGGGCTCAAGCAATCCTCCTGCCTCAGCCTCCCGAGTAGCTGGGACTACAGGCATGCACCACCATGCCCAGCTAATTTTTTCTATATATATATTTTTTTAGTTGCCCAGATAATTTCTTTCTATTTTGAGTAGAGACGGGGTCTCGCTCTTGCTCAGGCTGGTCTCGAACTCCTGACCTTGAGCGATCCACCTGCCTCGGCCTCCCAGAGTCCTAGGATTACAGGCGTGAGCCATTGCGCCTGGCCGACCTACAGTATTTTAAGATGCAGACTCTCGGGTCCCACCCAGATGCAGTGGATTTGGGGCTGGGCCCAGGGAACCACGTTTCAACAAGCTCCCCAACAGGGAATAATAAATGGGGTAGCCACTGAATATGCCCCCACTGCATATGAACCAGGAGTGATGGGATGTGACTAGTGGCTCAAGAAGTTTGGTCTTGGGGAATCAAAACAAGCCCAAATAAAACCAACTGGGTTCATTCCACTGGGGCAGGTGCTGTGTGAAGACCAGGCCTTGAAAGACTAGAGTTCTGGTTTTTAAGAACTTCCAATGTGTCCTCAGGTGAGTCACTTAACCTCTCGTCATCTGACTCCCTCAAAGGAGACAGGAAGGGTGAGAGAGCACTGCTTCTCAAACATGCTGAGAATCACTTGGGGACCTTGTGGAAAAGGCGGATTCTGCCCAGTGCACTGTAGTCCCAGCTACCAGGAGGCTGAGGTCAGAAGATCACTTGAACCCAGGAGTTATCGAGTCCAGCCTGGACAACATAGTGAGACCCTGTCTCTTAAAAAAAAATGCAGATTCTGGTTCAGAAGCTCTGGGGTGCTGTGGACATACAGCATTTCTAACAAGCTCCCAGGTGCCGCTGCATCCTTGATCCCCCCAGGGTGCATTTCAACCCCCAGAGTCTATGATGAGCTACTATACTCACACTGCTGTGTGTTCTCTTTCATTCAGTTCAGTGTGTTGGATTGCTTTCATGGCCATCATTCTACTTTAGGTATAAAACCATCACTACCAACTATTGGGTCCACAACCTCATGAGCTGAGTCTAAGCCACCAATTTCAAAGTTTATTTAAAAAAGGAAAAAGAAAAAGCCATTTCATTTATGTTGGTATCCATTTGTTACCAAACAACTCAATACGTGCTATTTATGTATTTATTTATTTTAGAGATAGCCTCTTCACTCTGTTGCACAGGCTGGAGGGGTGCAGTAGTACGATCACAGCTCATCATAGCTCAATGCAACCTCAAACTCCTTGAACCTCAAGCCGTCCTCCTGCCTCAGCCTCCTGAGTAGCTGGGACTACAGGTACTACCACGCCTAGCTAATTTTCTGTAGAGATGGGGTCTCACTATGTTACCCAGTCTGGTCTCGAACTCCCAGCCTCAAGTGATCCTCCTGCCTTGGCCTCCAAAAGCACTAGGATTACAAGCATGAGCCACTGCACCTGGACCCATAGCAATTTTTTAAAAATCTGAAATAACCCTCTTTGCAGCACTTTGTACTTGTAGAAATACACCCCTTTCCTGCTGAGTACATGTGATTGTCCCATTGGGAAGGTGGCCTCACATTCTCCACTAAGCCAGGCCTGCTTGGTGTCCCCATCCCCTACTGGTTAACTAATACTTTGGGAGGATGTGTTCAGAGTGTGCAGCTGGGGCCTGGCACATAGTAAGTGCTCAACTAATGCCAGCTGTTGCTGTTCGTAGATAAGGAAATTAAAGTCCAGAAGGCTTGTAATTTGCTCAAAGTCAAGTTCTTGGCAAAACCAAGACTTGCCCTGGAACCCATACCTCTTTCCTCTGTGCCTGTTTCCTCATCTATAAAATGGAAATGGTAACAGTTGCTAATTCTTATTGATTGTTGTGAATATTAAATGAGAGAATTCAGTAAATGCACTTAGCCTGGCCTCTTGTAAGCACTCAATAAATAACTGCTCATATGGTCATTATTATCAAGTTTGAAAGACTAAAAATGACAAAAATCCGTTCCCATCTGAGCTGGAGTTTGTTTATTCCCCATGGTTTGTATTAGCACTAACTGTCCTGGTGACGGTGAACGGTGAGAATGGCCCCTGCACCTTGCTGGGGCCTTTCAGATTGGACCAGGGGAGCTCGCCACACTGTAAATCCCCCAGCCCATAACACACACCTGGCCTGTGTTCTCTATCCGGGAGCCCGGCTGGGGGAACCCTCTGACCCGTGTTCCTGGGCCAGACCTCTCTGAGAAGCTTCCCAGTGTGCACTCATTCGACACGAATTTATTATGTCCATAACATGCCAGGCAAGAGAATAAGTATTGGGAAATAAGATAACAGCAATAAACAAGTGCACAGCCTTTCCTTGCCATAAGCTTATAAAACTATAAAGTGGGTATAAATTGCTTTTTTTAAATTAAAATTTTCCATTATATAATTAATAAGCCAGGCACGGTGGCTCACACCTATGATCCCAGCACGCTGGGAGGCTAAGGTGGGAGGATCACTCGAGGCCAAGACTTCGAAACCAGCCTGAGTAACACAGTGAGACTGAGACACTGTCTCTACCAAAAAAAAAAAATAAGAAAATTAGCCAGGAGTCCCAGCTACTTGGGAGGCTGAGGCAGGAGGATTGCCTGAGCCCAGGAGTTCAAGGCTGCAGGGAGTTAGGATGTCACTACTGCTCTCTGGCCTGGGCAACAGAGCAAGACCCTAGCTCTAAAAAAATAAATTTAATAAAACCACCAATTACAAAGAGTTCGAAAAAGATGTAAGAGTAAAACATTAATGCTCTCACCCTAACACAACCACTTCTTGTGTATTTCCTCCTGGTCTTCTTCATGCATGTTCTTTTCACATGGTTTTGATGATGGCGTACACAACCTGGGGTCCTGCTTGTTCTCCCTCACCTGAATGCCACAGCAATTTTCCATGTTGCACATTCCACAGTCCATGTTCATAGTCTTGGGCTATTCACACAGGTCACTGTTTGCCTGCTCACTCTCACACTGGAGGACATGCGATTGCTTCCAATCTGTCCACAGAGGTCCTCTCAATCGTCTTCATGGATTCGTGCACAGAGAAGGTAAAGTGAAGAGGCAAATGTCATGTAATCTGATGGTGTCAGAGGGCCTGGGTTGAATGATGACACTGTGTGAACCTGAACAAGCTACTTAACCTCTCTGAACCTCAATTTTCCATAAAATGGGCTCAATACCACCTTCATAGAGTTGTAGAGAGGATCAAACAGGACACCACTGGTAAAACTCCCAATGCAGGACCTGATGCATAATAAATGTGCACTTTTTTTCCTCTTACACATCAGGCCATGACTGTGACTCCTAAATGCCTTCTCAGTGACTGGGACAAGCTGCAGAGACACCCTTGGAGCATGGTGTGGCAGCTTCCCACACCCTCCTCTGCATAGATTGCTAAATTCTGGGTGACTTAGGATTTGTATGCTGAAGTATTCAGGACAGAAGTGATATGCATTCTGCAACTTTCTTCAAAATGATTCACGAAAAACATATATACATGTACAGATGGAGCAAATATGGCAAATGTTAGCATCTGTTATAGCTGAGCCATGGCTATATGGGTATTTACTGTAATATTCCTTTAACTTTTCTAAATATTTGGAATTTTCTCATAAAATCTTTAAAAATACTCTTGCTAACAACTTACAAGGTAAAAAAAATGGTATCATACTTTAAAAATTTGAATTGCATTGATTTATTTATTCAACAAATACTAATTCAATACAGTCAACAAATATTAACTCAATATAGTATCTATCATGCAGTGAGTTAAGCTGGTCCCTAACCTCATGGAGTGTACCATTCAGCACCTTCTTCAGGGCAGGCATTTATTTGCTAATTATATTGTCTGTTCACATTGTCTTCCAAGTTTAAATCTTGATTTTTCTTTTTTTTTTTGAGACAGAGTCTCACTCTGTTGCCCTGGCTAGAGTGAGTGCCGTGGCCTAAATTTAGGCCGGGCGCGGTGGCTCACGCCTGTAATCCTAGCACTCTGGGAGGCCGAGGCGGGTGGATTGTTTAAGCTCAGGAGTTCGAGACCAGCCTGAGCAAGAGCGAGACCCCGTCTCTGCTAAAAATAGAAAGAAATTAGCTGGACAATTAAAATATATATAGAGAAAAAAAATTAGCTGGGCATGGTGGCACATGCCTGTAGTCCCAGCTACTCGGGAGGCTGAGGCAGGAGGATTGCTTGAGCCCAGGAGTTTGAGGTTGCTGTGAGCTAGGCTGATGCCATGGCACTCTGGCCCGGGCAACAGAGTGAGACTTTGTCTCCAAAAAAAAAAATAAATAAATAAATAAAAACCAATCTATATAGGATCTTCATAGAATTAAATTATCAATCCTTTATGTATCTAATTTATGATAAAATCTTTTCTCTTCCCCTAGGCTCTCACTTGTTTTGTAGACTACATAGAGAAGTCACAATTTTCTAATATTGTCAAATCTGTTGAATTTTTTGATGACTTTTTCTATTGTTTCTAATCTTTGGAAATCAACCTTTAGCTCAAAATTTGGTATAGATTCAATTATACTTACTGTTACTTTTACTCTTTCTTCATGGTATTTACATATTACTGTTTCAGTATTATTGTGTTGACCAAAATTTTAAAAGTAATGTTAAATAACGATGGTGATGGCAGGCCTTGGTATTTTGTTACTGGCTTTAACAGGAATGCCTCTAGTGTTTAACAGTTAATTATGGCATTGGCTACTGGTTTGAAACAAGATATTCCTTTTTTTTTTCTTTTGAGACAGAGTCCCACTCTGTTGCCCGGGCTAGAGCGCCATGGTGTCAGCCTAGCTCACAGCAACCTCAAACTCCTGGGCTTAAGCGATCCTCCTGCCTCAGCCTCCCAAGTAGCTGGGACTACAGGCATGCACCACCATGCCCGGCTAATTTTTTCTATATTTTTAGTTGTTCAGCTAATTTCTTTCTATTTTTAATAGAGACGGGGTCTCGCTCTTGCTCAGGCTGGTCTCAAACTTGAAACAGATATTCTTGATCATGCTAAGAATACACCCTTTTCTATTCCTTCTTTGGTGTATGATTAGGTAGAAATGGTTGTTCAATTTAATCACTTTCCCCTTGCATATTTTGGAAATAATACAGTTTTATTTCTTTAACTCATTTGCATGAAGTTGTTACTATATTAAGCTTTCCTGATATTGACTATTCTTCCCTCCTGCCCCACTGGGTTATGGAGGATGACTTGTTTAGTATATTATTAAATTCTATTTCCTTACCTAGCATTTTCATTTTTTAATATGTTCTCTTTGCCATGTTTAATATCAGGCTTATTTTGTTTTGTAGAATGAATTGGAGAGCTCTCCATCTTTTGCTAAGCCATGGAATAGCTTAACATTATCAGTATTATCAAATTCAAAATAATTAACTAGCAAAACCACTTGGGACTAGTGTCTTCTTTGGGTACAGGGGCTGTACTTTGATAAGGATTGCAATTTTTTTTCTCAATTAGTGACATATACATTTTCAGAAAAGCATGCAATTCATTGAGATTTTGAAATTATGCCTATTGCTGTGCATAAATTTTCTATTATTTTAAAATCTCCTCTATATCTACTGCAGTACCCCATTTCTTATTCCCATTATTTTTCTCATTTCTCCCTTTTATTTCTCAAATAGATTTGCCAGAGGTTAGTCTACTGTTTGTTTAAAAACAGAATCAGCTCTTGGATATATCTGCTAATTTCACTGTGTTTCTGTTTTCTAATTCATTTATTTCTGCCTTTATCTTTACTATTTTTTTCCTCCTGTTTTCCTTAGGGGCTGTTTTTATTCTTTTTTTCTAAGAGCTCAGGCTGAATGCTTGGTTTATTCTCTTTTTCTCTCTCCCTTTTTAATAATAAAAGCATTTAAGCCTATGAGAATAGTGCCAGCTGTCTCCCATAGGTTTGGTTATGTGGCGTTCTGGTTTTCAATGCTTTCTAAATATTTGTCACTATATTCTTTATTTCTTCCTTGACCCAATAGCAATTTAAGAGAGTGCTTTACAATTTTTCAAGCGGTGGGTTTTCGTTTTCGTTTGTTTAAATTTACAATATTTTGGCGAGGTTTACTGCATGGTGATCAAAGGGCTCCCCGACTGGCAGAATTTCTGTTTTGGGTAGCATGTGAGTTCTTGCAGTTGGTTACTGGTAGCTGACAGAAATGTTTGCAAAGCATATGCTCACTTGCAAAGCCCATGTGCTTTTTTAAAGTTTTTGTTTGCCATAATGTTATGTCAAATGAAAAAGGATATAAAGTTCAGTGTGCTTGTAACCGTGTTCAAAATACAATATATTTACATATATGCATGGAAAAAGACTATGAGGAAATACACAGAAGTACTAAACAGTGTTGGGAATTTCCAGTTTGTGAGATGAGTAATTTTTACTTTCTTTACACTTTTCTGTTCTTATCAAATTTTTTATATAACCATAAGGTCGACTATTTTAATAATAAGATTTAAACGTTTATTTGCCTAAGGTTTGGTAACAGAAATGCTCTGCTCTTGAAACTGTGTTTCAGTAAAGCTCCCCCTGGCAAGAGAGTTAAGAAATCCACCAAGAAAGATTTGAGGAATAATCTAATTTGGATCCAAAAGAGCACTGACACCTGAAGACTGTGGCCCTGTGAGGGACTCCCTGTCACTCTGGCTCTAGAGGTCCCCTCTGGAGGAGGAAATTGATTCCCAGGGCACCAGAAGAACCACCTTGGTTCCTCCATGTCCCCCACTCTCAAACGAGCTCCCCCCTTGCTGTGATGGCTGAGTTTTCCCTCACAGGGAAAAGACAGGTATATGAAAAACTGAAATCCAATCACTGCAACTGATCCGTGCAGGCTTTTATTTTCTTTCTTCCTCAACATGATCTCTAAGGCCCACTCAAAAAACTACATTTTCAACCCAAGGTCAACTGAGAGAGACCAACTGGATTCAGAGGAACTCTGGCCAAACCCCCAGTGTGGGCCCTTGCAAATGGAAAGGGTGGCTGATGTTTGCCTCGGAGGTTCTACCGGCTTCTGCCACCCACCCCAACTCCGGCAGCTCTGGAGAGGAGGTGACCAAAAACCCCAGGGAGATCCAGAAGCCTGCTCCCTGACTGCCCACCCCGAGACAAAAACAGGGATGGAGGTGGAGGGCGAGGCAGCAGGGATGAGGAGGGACGAGATGGAGAGGGGGCGTGACAGGAACTGTTCCCGGAGCGAGCCGGTTCCTGGGGGACCCATCAATTCATGAGCACGTGACCAGCGAATGCTCGGCCCAGGCGCCATGGCCCTGTAGCCACCTGGCCTCCTTCCCCTCATGTTTACTCCCGTTAAGGGGAGTCATCTTGCACCGGGGTCTTCCTTCTGTTTCTCTGCCCTCTGTCCTCGCTGAGCTGAGCCCTCTACTAGCCAGTGGTAGGGAGAAGCGAGAGAAGTGTGCCCAGGAGGAAGGGGCACAGGTGGGCCAACAGCTATCTCAACTGGCATCCAATGAGCCCCTGCCCAGGCTGGAGGGGAGTTTGGGTCCACCAGAGTCAAAGGGAGGAAGACACTCCTAGAAAGTCTGGGGAAAAGAATCCTGATGGCAGTGTCCTTTTCTTCAGGGAATGTATTAAAATGGCCAATCAAATATGGCAAGGGCCGAAAGAAGTACAGTGGCGGGCAGAGACGCTGGTGTGCCCAGTGCCGCAGTGCAGCACCCTGTCTCCTGGGCATGCTCACTACCTGGGCATGGCTTAGGTAAGGGGTGTGGAGGAGGGTCGCATCCTGCTGCCAGGGAAAAGAACCACAGACATCCTTTCTCTATAAACCTGGCAACCTGTCCCCCATGGCTTCCTATGTCCAGGCAGAGCTCCACCCACCACCTGGGTGTTCCGGGTAGTGACCTTCCAGCATGTTTACATTCAAACCGGATGCTACCTACAGGTACCAGCTTCCCACCCTCTGCTCCACGAAGTGTCTACACAGTGGGTTGAACCCCCAGTTCAGAAGGCAGCCAAGGGCTTGCAGCAATCACTCTTAAGTTCCCTAGAGAAGGAGCACTCCCAGTGTGCCAGCCAGCAGAAGAACTTGTGCAGCGAGAATGGGAGTGAGCAAGTGTTTGAGCTCTAATTTTATCTCCAAGTCACCAGGCTCTCCAGGGGCTCATGACCCACCTCTGTATCTCCTGCTTTACTTTTCTGGTGGGTGCTAGGAGTTGGGTGGACTCAATGGATGGAGTGTGATTTTTGGACTCAGCGACATCTGGTTGAAATCCCACTACCACCCCTTGTAGGTGGTGAGGCCTTGGGAAAGCAGCCACCTTTATGACCCTCAATTTCCCTATCTCTAAAATGGGTACAGGAATGCTTCTTTTCACTCGGTCATTGAATTAAAAGAGTCTGGCCCAGTATCTGGCCTATAGCAGGTGCTCAAATAACACTGGCTCTCCTTATCTTCCCCTTGCCAGGACTGGGGGATCCCAGCCTGAAGATGTCATGTGCTCATGCAACATTTCAAAAGAGCTTCCTACAGTCTCACATGGATTTAGTAACTATAAATATGTATTAAGAACACACCCCAGTGGAAAAATTTTACTTGGGGTTATTTCTCAGTGAGTTTTACAAAACACAATCAAGCATATAAAATGTACTTTTGTAAATTATCTACAAACAGCTGGTGCAAAGCAGAAATTCTAGGTGAAATGAGAAGGAATTCAAGCAAAAGTGTCACATTTATTCCTCAGAGGGGTTTCTCAGCTCTCAGGTCAACTTTTCCAAGAGGATTTCCCCACATGGATTTAGAACAACACAGGCCCCAAGTCCCCGGTTCATGCTAGAGTGCTGTGTCATGCCGTTTCTTTGCTCAGAACCCCGGGTAGCCCCCCAGGCCTCAGGATGACGTCTAAGCCTTCTGACATTCCCAGTAGCCCCTACCTTCTGCCATCCCACCTGCGCCAAACCACCTCTGACTCCTCCTGAGTGTCCTGTGCTGCCTTTGCGTGTTTTAGTCTCCCATGCTCCCCTCGCCTGCCGAGACCCCGCTAAACGTCGCCTCCAGCAAGCAGTCTTCCCTACACCCACTGTGCCCCCAACACATTCTCGCGTGTGTATATCCGATATCTAGTACCTTTTCTGGATTGGGGGCTCACTGGGGAAAGAGACCATCTCGTTCACCTTTATGTCACAGAGTTGGCACGTGGTAGGTATTTAGCAAATGTCTGCTGATTGAATGAAGGAATGAAGAAATGACAAGGGGACATTTTTAAGAGAATAGAGAATTCAGGATGGTGCAGACCTCTCTCCTGACTTCACAGCCCTGTGGTCCGCAGGTGATAATGATAACCACGCATTACATAAGCACAGAGCACAGCTTATGAAAAGTAGGCTCGTGAGCCCATTTCACAGGCTGGGACACCAAGACTCAGGGTACTGTGGCTCATCAGGGCTGAGACGATAAACTCAGACCGGCAGGCATGACTCTTCTGGTCCTGAGTCCTGTGACTTGATGGTGAGGTCCTCCCCTTGCCCCTGAGCCCACTTCTGTGGGAACCTTTTAGCTCTGCACCTGCCTGAGGGGAGAAGAGTGGCTCTGGGTTTCTGTGTTTAATGCAGATTTCTACCCTACAAAGGACACAGCTGAGAGAGCTCCCCAAGGCTGAGAAGGTGCCAGGTCCAAAGTCTGAGCACACACTGAGGCAAACACTGGATTCCATCTCAAGCCACCAAGAGCCAAGACCCTCACCCTTGGACCCAACATCCCCCACACTGCTAAGGGGGGTGGGGTCTCACAGGGCACCAAAGCTACCCACCACTTGTGCCCTTGGTGGGCCCAATGCCATTAAAAGTGGACCTGTTTTCCCAAAATCTCAATTGGCTACAGAAGCACAGTGACAAGTTTCATCTGAATCTAAGGTCGCAGAATGGGGTCTGTAACACTGTGTCACAAATGGGGCGGGGGGATGAGGACATGCCATTCAGGGAGAAGAGGGAGGATCGCTGATAAGAGATCTCATCCACCGTACAGACAACGGGGGCTAAGATGACAAAGGAGCCAGGAGCCGTTGCTGGCGCTTTGAGAGAAAGGAAGAGCATATTAAAATTTAAACAAAGCCCACCCCGGGGGAAACACTCAGTCTCCCTCTCCCGACCTGCGCCTCTCATTTCCAACACACAAGTCATCAGGTTCATATACACCGAAACGTCCCTCATCTCAAGGGGCTGGGGTTTTGTGTTTTTGTTTTCCGTAACCCATACGGGCAGCAGCTGGCATGCTGTGTCTCGCGGCGGGAGGCAGCTCGGGCCTCCACCAGCCCCTGTGGCCTTCCTGGCAGGCCTGAGAAAGGCGGCAGGCCGACTGGGCCCCAGCTGGGATGGCACTGGCTGGCGGGGGGTGCCGGGGGGCTGGGAGCCGGAGCAGAGCAAGCAGAGGGGAGAAGCAGCGATGCGCCCAGATGTGGCCGGTCTGAAGGTCGACAGTGGCCCCGGGTCAGCGAAAAGGAAAGACGGACCCTAAGAAGCCGGGAAGGTCTACCACAAAGTGCTCACTTTAAGGAGGAGGAAGAGGGAGGAAAAGGAGGAAGAGCTGGGCAGGAGCAGGAACAGGAAGGCCCAATTTAGACCGCGCAGAGGCTACTTCCTCAGTAATCCCAGCAAACCTCCCTCTGTTCCTCCACCAAGGCGGCGACGAGGAATTGGGCTGCAAGGGGCTGACAGTCTGGGCAGAGGCACTTCCCCGGCAGGAGCCCTGGGCCACAGCCTGAGGCCTGCACAGGAGATCCTCAGTTCCCTCTCACCACCCTCCACAAACAGCAACCTGGCCCGGAGGGCCGGCCTTGGCGTTTGTTCACGGTGGTCTCTGCAATGAGGGCAGGATGTTTGTGTTTTGAGCATCCTCTTGGAAGAAAGACCAGCCTAAGTTCTCTGGCAGATTCGGGAATCCTCAAAGCTAGTTCTGCCCCAGGCACTTGAGAAGGTTTTCCTGGGAGCCACAGACCTGCCCAGCTGCCCGGGTCAGAGGAGGCAGGAGGAGGCCCGGCCTTCCAGCTCCCATTGCAGAGGGGCAAGGATGGGCCTGGAGGCCTTTCCCCAGCCATTTACTCTCAACCAACATGTGTGAAACATGTGCAAAGAGTATCTTTTTTTTTCCGGAGACAGAGTCTCATTCTGTTTCCCTGGGTAGAGTGCAGTGGCATCATCGCAGCTCACTGCAACCTCAAACTCCCGGGCTCAAGAGATCCTCCTGCCTCAGCCTCCCAAGTAGCTGGGACTACAGGCATGTGCCATGACACCTGGCTAATTTTTCTATTTTTAGTAGAGAGGGGGTCTCGCTCTTGCTCAGGCAGGTCTCAACTCCTGAGTCAAGCAATCCACCTGCCTCGGCCTCCTAGAGTGCTATGATTACAGGCTGAGCCACCGTGCCTGGCCTGGAAAGAGTGTCTTAAAGACTCACAACCGTGTTTCAAAAGAGTAAGACTTGGTATTCAGCTAAAAGGAATAAAAATACTATATGATGTTTCTGGAGGGCAATTTAACCAGCTAAATCTTTATGATGTGTCCCTGGCCCAGTGATTCTTGTCTAGAAATGTATTCCAAGAAAATAATCAAGGCTCTGGGCAAAAATAGCCAAGGATGTTCACCACAGCGGTCTTTATAAGAGAGAAAAAGAGGAAACACCTAAATGTAGGCGACTGCTTAAATAAATGATGGTCCATCTGTACAAAAGAACTATGCAACTCTTTGAAGTGACATGGAGGAGAATGTTTGACCCAATGGAAATTTTAATCATGTGTTGTGAAGTAAAAGCAAAAGAAGAAAAAACAAAACAAAACAAAACAAAAAAGTAACAAGAAGGTACAAACAGTATGATCTCATCTTTTTAAATTAAAAAATATGCTTGGAAGGGTATATAACATACTAAAATATTAATAATTGTAGGTGGTTTTTATCTTCTTCTTTTTGCCTGCTTATATTTCCTAAATTTTCTGCAATAATCATCAACCTCCTTGTAACAACAACAACAAAAATCAATAAAAGCTATTTTCTAAAACACAAAAGGAAGAGATCCAAGACCCAAGAGACTATTCATTCCTTGAACATTAAAATCTGAGCTGGATTTAAAGAAAAAAGAAATGCTGGACAGGCCGGCATGGTGGCTCACGCCTGTAATCCCAGCACTTTGGGAGGCTGGGGCAGGAGGATTGCTTGAGGCCAGGAGGTCGAGATCAGCTTGAGTAACATAGTGAGACCCCATCTCTAGAAAAAAACAGAAAAATGAGCCAGGCACAGTGGTCTTAGCTACTCAGGAGGCTGAGGCAGGAGGGTCGCTTGAGCCCTTGAGTCTGAGGTTGCTGTGAGCTAGGAGGACACCACTGCACTCTGGCCTGGGCAACAGAGTAAGACCTTGTCTCAAGAAAAACAACAACAACAACAAAAAACTGGACAGAGACATCTTAAAACCACCTGAGAACATTTTCAAGGACTAAGAGGCAGTTTCCAGGAAAGAGGAATTAGAATCATCCAGAAGGCCCCAGCAAGTGTAAGAAGGGTGAGAACCACTCGCAGGGAGCCACATCCTCCGGAAATGTCCATGAATACTCAGGACCCAAGTTTTCTGTACAGACCCTTCGCGTAACTGCACTGGAGCAGGGAGATGAGGCCAGCAGAGAGGCCATGGTGTGAAAAGGCAAAGCAAATGTCACCTTTGTCCTTGTTTAAGGAGAGGACAATGGCCATTTCTTTAGACAGTGAATTCAAAGGGGAGGGGCAAAAAAGGCCAGTTCCTGAGCTGAGATTTGCTCATCTAAGTGGTAATAGGGAATGAATTTTTACAACCAAGGTAACAAAACCCCAAAATAGGAGTTTGGAAGAGAAATCCCCACAAGCTCTGCAAAGGAAGCAAAAGAACCCAGCTGATGTTTCACAGACGTTTTTCTGGATAACAAGACAGAACACAGGAAGATAATGCAGCAGAATGCTAGGGAGGGCGTTCAGAGAACCCAGGGTGCGCCAGTTACAGAAGTCGGCCTTTGCTAGGAGATGCCCTAGAACCCAAGGAAGGAAAAATTCCACAGGGCATGGACTTAATTATTCAAGCGTCAGGAAAACCTAAGGAGCAATGAGGAGACGTCTGAATGTCTCCAGTCCTCTTTATGATTAAAAGCCAAAAGCTTTAAAGTCTATCTCCAATATCAAAATGCATCCATTTGGGAAACACTTACCGGGTGCTTCCTGCCCGTGCACGCATTTGGCAAATAACCAGGCACTGGTGGGTACAACCTGTCCATGGGGACAGCACTGTGAGGTTCAAGACCACCCTCCCCGACTAAACAAACAAGAATGGACAGGGTGGGTCACTAGGATGCATCCCTTGTAAAGATGCCACGGAGACAGTGACAGAGCGTTGGGCATGCCAGCTCAGGTCCACGAGTCCTGAAAACCTTCTACTCCCATGAACACTCAGCCTGAAAGGGCCCTGCCTCTTTCTTAAGAAATGATGACTCCAACTTAGAAAATAAATATGATAGTGCACATGAGGACGACTGTTGCTGGATGACCATATCTCTTAAAGACATCAAATTCTTCTCCCAACCCCCCACCCCGTGAAGCTATGAATTACAGCCTCGTATTATATATGGCGAACACCTTTGGCTTTGTTCTCCACATAGCATTTCTCTTCAGCAAAGAGGAAGCCGTCAATACTCTCCTTTGAAAAACAGCCTAGGAGTTTCCATGGCACAAATTGTTAAAATAAAAAAGCATCTCTCCCTCCCTTTAATTAAAGAGATGCCATCCAGTTGCACCTCTGGATAGAAAGAGATTTTTTAAAAAGTTATTCTTCCAGAATCTTCTATCTAAGTGACTTTAGCCCTGAAAATTTCCTTGCCATAAAACACAGTGATGGCACCGGCTTTGGGCACCAGGTATTGCTCCCTCAGCACCTGGCAGCAGCTGGTACCTACCTGAGGCCAGTTGACAGACAGAAATAAAAGCTCTCTTGAAATAATGCTAAGGTTCAAACACTCTGATAAAAGCTGGGGACTTCAAAGGTAGGACTGCAGAGCCCATCCCTAATCCTCCCCATTGTATCCGATGAGGCCGGCAGGGTTCTGGGCTGGCCCTCATCACCTTCTGCCTGAGCTCTGCCTGGAGAGGCGGCCGCGGAAGTTTACACTCACTCCCTTGGCAGGGATGGGCCTAGGCCCTGGTGCACAGCTGTAGGTCCTGGACCAGTGAAATGTTGGTAAAAAAAAAAAAAAAAAAAAAAAAAGAGAGAGAGAGAACAAGAAAAGGAAACACTGATCAAGAGAGATGAACCCAATGGCTCTGGAGTCAGAACTTAATTCAATGCGGGCTTCCAAAGCTCCTTCTCACCGTGAACTTGGGCAAGTCATTTCAGACTTCCAAGCTTCAGTTTCTTGGTCTAAAAATGATAACCTCGCACTGGTTTCTGGAGAGAGTAGCTGAAATAGCCTACGTGAGCCAAGATGAGAGCGCCTTCCTCCCTCCCTCTTCCTACCCTCTCTCTCGACCCCATCCTCCTCCTTCTCCTCTTTAACGATATTTATTGGGTAGTATATGCACAAGGCACACAATTGAAAAAGCAGAAAAAGGTACACGGTGAAAAGACCGCCCCCACTGTGGGAAACCACTGTTACCAGTCTCCCAGGGATCCTTGCAGAGCTACAGCGTAGCCAGGCATTCTGTCCCTTACCTTCTCACGTAAGAAAGTATTACTATCTTGGCTGGTACACAGTGTGCATGAGTACATAGGGAGCTTTCACATTCTTTCTTACGGCTGCACGGAATTTCATCGTATGGTGATAGGGTAATTTATTTAGCAGTTCTTTACTGATAGACGTTTGGCTTATTTCTTTTGTCTTTTTTTTTTTTTTTGCTTTTACAAGCAATGATGCTATGGACTATCTTGAAAAATGCATCATTTCACATGTATGAACATTGTCTGTAGGAGAAATTTCCAGAAGTGGAATTGCTGGTACACTTTTAATTTTAATAAATACTGTCAGATTTCTCTCTATAAACGTCGCACTGATTTACACTTTTATCAATTATGAGAGTATCTGTTCCCCACCGTGACATCTGCACAATGAACTTGCGTTTCTCTTACTGCTAGTGGGCTGTACATGCTCTCATATGGTTTAGAACCCTCTGTATGTCCTTTCGTGTGAACTGTCCATGTTCTTAGCCCACTTTAATACTTAGGTTGATGGTCTTTTTCTTATGACTTGTTGGAGCTCTTTAGATATTGAGGAAATGAGCTCTATCTATGACATATGTTGTAAAATTGTTTTCCCAGTTTTGAGAACTGGCAGACTCCTTTGACTTTGTTTATGACAACTCTGCCATGTAGAAATTCTTCACTTGCGTAGGGTCAAATATTAATATATTAATTTTTCTTTTATGGCTTTTGGGTTTTAACTCATACTTAGAAAGTAGTTCCCCTGAGTTGATTTTTTATGTTTACCATCATTACTGCACCTGAAATTTATTTCATTTTAATGTGTTCATTTTTTTTTAGATAGCCAGCTAGTTGTCTCAAGTTATAAATTTTTAAATGCCATCTTTTATAGTAACTTACCTTGAAGTCCCTTCTCCTCCTTCTCTTCCAACCCAAGCCCAGTTACCTGAGAATCATGTTCTTTCTCTCCACGGCCTCCCACCCCTTCATTCAACCCTCAGCCGAGAGCTGAGCTGCAGTGTTCATGACTGACAGCCACATACGCCGCTCAGTACGTTAAGCAAGTAGAGACCTCAGAAGCATCACTTTATTTTACAGCGAAGGACAGTGAGATCCAAAGACGTGAACTGGACTTGTCCAAGACTATCAGGCAGGTTAAAGTATATTCTTGTGATTTTTTTATTGCTATTCAAGAAGAGAAGTATTGGTTTTGCCATAAATTCCGTTCAATCAATAGATATCTATGAAACGACTACTCTGCCCAACAGTGCACCAGGCACTGGGGCTCCAGAAATAAATGACACAGCTTTGTGCTTTCAAAAAGCTCAGAGTCTAGTGTGGGATCTGAACACATCTACTCACAGACTAATAGGTAAGGCAGCAGTGGCCTGTGAATGTGGACAGACTGGTTTGTTTCGCAAGACGTGGCATGGGGAAGTCTCAGAAGATACCAAGTTTTTAATTGGGCCTGACATGACTAGGACTTTGAACACTGAGAGACGGCATTTAGCAATAAGGCAACAATGGGACAAAGCAGGGTGTCTGGTGGGAAGTAACATGACTTAGCTGTGGGTGGAGCCACAAAGAAAAAAAAAAGGTTTCTCTGAGAATCTGTGGTCATTGGCGGGCTCTTATGTGGGTTTGGGCTCTGGTTCTTCAAACTGTAAGCTAAGAATTATAAATAAATGGATCCATCTGTAGGGCCTTCAGGTATCTGGCAGAGGGAAACACATCTTCTCTCTGGAAGAATACACTTTAATCTTATACCTCAAGGCAGTCTTGCAGATAGATTTCTAACAAACATAAGCTCACAATAAAAAAATCACAAAACACTGAGGTCCTCATGAAGACCAAGCCCTCATGAGTAGGAGTCAGCAGAAGCACCAAACAACAGAAATACACCTGCAAATATTTCCGATATTAGAATTACTGGATGTAGAATATAAAATAAATATGTTTGATATGATTACAGAAATAAAATGGGGAATTAAAAACACGAGCAAGACTTTTAAAAAGACCAAGCATATTTGAAAAGAATAAAACAGAAACACAGAAATACAAAATATAATCATCCGGATTAAAAACTCAATGGATGAGCATCAAAAATAATAACTGCAATAGACTAAAACATATTAAATATATTAAATCTGGGAGTTAATATTGATACTAAAAATACCCCCATGGAAGGGCTAAAGATTAGAGATAACTAAAGAGAGAATTAGTAAACTGAAAGACAAGTAAGAATTACCCTGAAAACACCCAAAATGACAAAATGATTAAAACTGAAAAAGAAGTTGAGAGACACAAAGGATAGAATAAGACCTAATATACAACTAATTGGAGTTCCCAAAGGAGAGACTAGAGAGAGATAATGATGAAGAAACAATATTCAAAGAGATAATGGCTAAAGATGTTCTAGAACTTATGAAAGTCACCAGTCCCTGGTTTCACAAAGCTCAGTAAGCTTTAGCCAAATAAAATAAAATCCACTCATCAGTATTACATTATAGTGAATTGCAAAGCACAAAACATAAACACATGCACACACGTACACACACACACACACACACACACACAACCAGAGAGAATTTACCTAAGAGAACAATAATTGGGCTACCAGTTTCTTAACATCAATAATGAAAGCCAAAGGACAACGGAATACTGCCTGTAACTACTAAGGAAAATAACTGTCAAGCTAATGTTTTATACCCAGTAAAACTATCTTTTAAGAATAAGGATGAAATAAAATTTCAGCCAAACAGAAACCGAAAGCTTATGACTGAAAGACCTTCACTGCATTCTTATCTCAGAAAGAAGGCCTAAGATGAAAGGGAAAATGTGAGTAAATGGTAAATATGTGGAAAATTGAAGCAAAAATTAACCACATACAACATTAAAAATAGTACCCAATTTGTGGCGTTAAAGAGAGAAACGAGATTCAGTATGACAACTGAATGTGAGTAGGGACAGCAGTGACTTTATATCAAACATTCCCAAGGTCCTTGCATTGTTTGAAAAAAGATATAGATACCACCAACTAACTTTAAACATTATGCAGTTTGCATGCATCAAAAGAATGCAATGTATAAGTTTCAAAGTAGTAAAGAGAAAATAAATGGAGTGAAGGAAAGAAAAGAAACTTTCAGACAGTTTAAAAGAAAGAATGAACAGAGAAGAATCAGAAAAAGAACAAACAGAAAGCACAAAACAAGATGGTAGAAAGAAATCCATATATATCCAAAACCATAACAAATGTAAATGGCCTGAACTCTCCAGTGAAACAACACAGATATCAGATAAGATTAAAAACAAAAGGAAGTCCAGCTTGGTGGCTCACGCCTATAATCCTAGCACTCGGGGCCTATAATCCTAGCACTCGGGGAGGTCACGCCTATAATCCTAGCACTCAGGGAGGCCGAGGCGGGTGGATCACTTGAGCTCAGTTCGAGACCAGCCTGAGCAAGAGCGAGACCCCGTTTCTACTAAAAAAAATAGAAAGAAATTAGCTGGACAACTAAAAAAAAAAAAATATATATATATATATAAATTAGCCTGGCATGGTGGTGCATGCCCGTAGGCCCAGCTACTTGGGAGGCTGAGGCAGAAGGATTGCTTGAGCCCAGGAGTTTGAGGTTGCTGTGAGCTAGGCTGACGCCACGGCACTCTGGCCTGGGTAACAGAGTGAGACTCTGTCTCAAAAAAACAAACAAACAAAAAATCCAAGGAAATCCAGCTCTAGGCTGTCCACAGAAGACATGAGGACAAAGACGTAAGCTGAGTCCTTGACACACAGGCAGAAACCATAGTCAAGGCAGAGAAGCAAGTAGCAGAGAACCATGGCCAACATGCCAAAGCTTAGCAAGAAGAAGAGGGAATGGCAGAAAAAGCAGGATCAGAGAAGTAGGAGAAGGACCCAGAGTGATGAGCCAGACCCAGGGTGGAGGGAAGACTGCTCATGACGGCACTTGCTATGGAGAAGTCAGGTAAGTAGAGGTCACGAAATGGGCCCCCAGGTGTGATTAGGAGGTTGCCAGGGACCTCTGGGAGAGCTGGTTGCAGTGGAAGGTGAAATGCCCTCCACTGTTGTTGAGCTGGAGAGGAGAAGGGGAGAAAGGAAGTGGGACAGAAAGAATGGACTCTTCTTTGTGAAATCTTAGGATGAAGAGAAGCGATATAGGAGGGGGGTCGGGGAGGGGAAGACAGGTGTGTCTGTAGCTGTAGGTGGGGAATTGGGGCATAGGAAGATGGAGGATGCCTAGTCCAGGGAACGACAGAGGAACAGGGAGCAGGGTTATGGTGGTGAGTGTCTCAGGGGGGGTGGGCGCAGTTTCCCAGCTTGCAGCAGGGAGAGGCAGGGTTGGTTCAAGATGGGCTGTGCAGGGGGAAGACAGGAAGAGTTCAGAATTTAAGAGGTGACCCCCTTCTGGGTAATGGCAAGTCTACAAATGGTCTTGAGATCTGCGCCTAGAGAATGGAGTCCTGATGTGAGGTGAGGGCTTGTGTATTAACCAACGAGCACCGTCAGCCTCCAAAGGGTACCTGTTGCTTCTCGAGGGACTGGCTGGGATGTGGTCCTTGTGAGAACACTCTGATGTGATGCATAAAGCCACCACTGAAGTGTGGCCACTGTGTTCTACCAAACATACGCAGGACAGCCTCCCCAGTCTGGAAGCCCATTCCCTTGCTGTCCTACTGGGAATGGGATGGGGTGCGGATGGCGTCCGGGCACCACCCAGAAGGCAAATCACACGTAACCAAGAGTCATCACAAAAGTTATCATTTCCCATTTAAATGTGGAGGGTCAACATTCCTGCTTCCTCTGGTAATCATGCCAACCACATTTCAATTCTGTATATTCACACACTGGGGGTAGGGAAGGAAGAAAGGGAAGACAGTTGGGCCACAATGTGATCCCTTATTCACAGCTTCTGACTGCACTGAACATCCTCACATTTCCTACAGTCTCTCAGTACTCCCAGAAACATACACACAACAGAGCATATATATTTAATATCAGAAACTCCTTCACAGTGGTGGCTGTCAAAGACAGAACCAAAACCCCTGGGCCACATCTCTGGGCCACTTTTAATCATCCTTTTACTCCATTTACAGACATGTATATATATGTTATAAAGATAATGCATACTAGATAAAGATTCAGATAACACAGAAATGAATGAAAGAGAAGACAAAAGGCCTCTGTGCTTGGGATAAAGCATTAGGGATGGGGGCAGGGGCAGGCCTGTGAGTTACACACATTAATTAGTAGGTAATAAAACCCAGTTACTTTACCTTTTGAAGCTGCTGATTCAACATATATCTGGCTCTACTTCGGGTCTAACATCCTTTAATCCCTCTCTTTCAGAAGCCACCCCAATTTCCTGTTACCACTTCACCCCCCTTATTTAAGGGTACAATTCCTCAAGTGCCTTCTTTCTGATTCTAGAATTTTAATTTAGCCTTTAGTGCTGCAGCAGTCTTATTTTCTAATTCTTTTCTTTGCAAGCAAGCATGAGTTGGGCCCAATAGCAATACAGGCTTTCATGGGCTAGCCTGGCAACCTGGCACTATTCACATGTTGCCTCCTTGGGAAAATCCTTTCTGTTTTATACATGAACAACTGGGAGACACTTACTTGCAAAGTGGAGGTCGGGGAGGGAGCCTCTGTAATCTCAATCTCTGTGCTACCAAAAAGAGCTCAACCCTAATCCTGCCTGCCCTGTTACTACAGTACTTTGCCAGCAGGGACTCTGGGGCCCGACTGCCTGGGCTCCAATCCTGGCTCTGATGTTTACTAGGTCTGTGACCTTGGGAAAGGTGTTTAACCTATATATATATATACACATATATATACACATATATATACATATATATATATATATATAAAGTGCTGGCTGGGAGTGGTGGCTCATGCCTGTAATCCTAGCACTTTGGGAGGCCAAGGTAGGAAGATTGCTTGAGGCCAGGAGTTTGAGACCAGCCTGAGCAAGAGTAAAATCCCATCTCTACAAAAAATGGAAAAATTAGCCAGGTGTACTGGCACGTGCCTGTAGTCTCAGCTACTCCGGAGGCTGAAGCAGGAGGATCAGTGGAGCCCAGGAGTTTGAGGTTGCAGTAAGCTATGATGACGCCACTGCACTCTAGCCCTGGAGACAGAGCAAGACCCTATCTCAAAAAAAAAAAAAAAAAAAAAAAGTGCTTAGAATTGTACTGGGCACATAGTATGTGCCATAATAAAAGAGCTGAGTGAGGTTAGTCAAGAAAGACAGTTGACTAGTCCTTGCAGCCACAGACTGGTGAAAGCTATGGGTCTTCTTCCCAGAAAACTGCATATATGTAACCCTCTGCACAGCTTCATGTACACGGACCCCTGAAGCCGAGCCACACACTGCAAGGGTCAAGGACCCCTGATTTCAGCCTTCTCTATCATGACGCGAGCTTCCTAGGGATGAAACTCCAAGGCAATTCATAAAGTATTATGTTTCCATGCACAGAACTATTCAGTATGTCTCTCTTTCCCCTTGTTTTAGATTCTGCTTTTGGCAGAAACGTTACACCTTTCTTCCCCAAAGCCCTTTTGACCCTTGCCAGTTTTTCTCTTGCTTTAGGCCAAATCCTCTCAGGTGCACCTTAAGACAATCTCTCTGTGTGCAACAAAGATCCAACATACTTTTTGGGAATTATTCTGATCCGTCTCCAAAGCTCTGACAGTCTAGCCCATCTTCAGTGCTCACTGAAGGCAGACCCAATCACGAACTAGTGCCTGCTGGGTCCCCACCAAAGGCAACGCAGGCACGGATGCTGGGTCAGCCCAGGTCCTTACCCTCAACAAGCTTGGAGACAGTACAAACCAGGAAAAGCCAAAGATCGGAGAAGCCAGAAGAAACGAGTGAGATTACTTAATCCCCTCATTACTTGCCAGAGAAGTGACTTGCCCAAGGTCATCCAACTAGTTTACTGCAAAGCTGAGAACCTCCCAGTTCAGTACTTTGAGAGCTTCCAAGACATTGCCATGCATGTGAATCTTGTTAAAATGCAGATTCAGCAGGTCTGCCGAGGGGCCCAGATGCTGATGCTGCTGGTCCACAGACCACATAGAGTCACGCAAGGTTTATGTCAAGGCTAACGGACTGTACCACCCTGAGTAAAGCCCCTTCACCCACCCTGCAGGTGGCTGTTTAAATGCCCTTTCCTCAGGAAAGCCTCCCTTCCCCCTCCTCCATCAATGGCTCCTGTACTTTTTCCTTTGAAGCATTTGTAACAACTGTAATTAAAGATTATTTGAGTAATTATTAGTTTAATGTGTTCCTCCCAGGGTGACTGCAAGCTCCATGAGGACTGGACCAGCACAGTGTCTGGTGAATCACATGCTGCCAATACCCAGCAGCTGCTGTCGTCTGGAACAGGCTGTACCCGCTTCCTGGAGTAGGAAGGTAATGTTTACACCTGTGGGAAACACTTTCTGGAGGCATTTCTTAGCTTTAAAATTCCCACCAGTTTCAAATATATGCCAACCAAACTTTTAAGTTGAAAAGCAAACTTTTCCAATAAAAAGGTCTCCTAAATCTTTATCATGTGCAAAATAGCCCCGATCTGGTACTAGCTACTCTGCTTGGGCAACAATGAGGCCCCTGAAAATTGAGCATTCCCTTATAGTCCTCACAGAGCAGACGTCTTCAGTCACTGTGTGAGGGCCCCAGGCACGGGAGCAGTGGGCACACTCCCCGACCAGACTCTCTGCTGCAGGCCCACCGACAATTTCTTTTTCTGTTTTTCTGCTGCCATCCTTTCAAAGAACCCCAAAGCACTGAATGCCCAGCTCCTTGGCATGGGCAAAGAGGTCTGAGCACATCATCATTCTAGGGAGGCAAAGTTTGAAGTCAGTCTGTCTGGGTTTAGGTACCAGCTCTGTGCCCTTGGACAACTTAACTCCTCTGCCAAATGCGAATAACAGTGCTGGAGCCAGCACCTGCAAGGACCAAGGGAGACATACACATAAAGCACTTAGCATAATCCTGGCCCAGGATACATGATTATTATTATTCACCCTATATCTCAGTCCAATTCAAAACCTCCCTATTGTTTTGCACGAGTCTCCACCCAGTGGCTCCACCCCATTGAGGATCACTGCTTCCCAGCCCCCTCCTGCCTCACCTGTCTGGAGCTTGTTTGATGCAATGACTCACAGCACAACTGTGCAGCTCCCATCAATCACCTCCCTGTCCCTGCCTCTGTGTGTCATTCATGGGTTCCTTCTGGGAGGGAAATCTTTTCCTAATGTCCAGTATATTCATTCAACAGGGGTTTATTGAGAGCCCACGATGTACTAGGCCCTGTTTTAGGCACAGGGGCTCAGCAATGAACAAAGCAGACGTCTACCCTCACAAAATGACATCCTAGTAGGAGATTTAATCCACAAACAGAGATCAGTTCAGGTCTCAAGCCTTTCCTTACATCCCTGTTCTTATCCCTTGACCAATCCTAAATAAATCACACACAAGTCAAAGTATGAAGAAAGCATTCCAGATCAAAAAATGGTGTGATGTAGGAACATCCTGATGACTAAACTTCTGATCCTCTGAACTGCTGGACTTTGAAGAAGGCAGTGTTAAAACAGCCAGAATCACCCAGGTCCCCTAGTTGTCACACTGGCCAGTCAAATCCTCCAGAACAATATATGTGACATACCTGGGACATAAGGCATTCCATCTACCTGTTTCCTTTGTGTAGCATGAGCCCACAGTTTCACGTTCTCATAGCCACATTCTTTGAACTGAGCTTGACTCAGGATCCCCAGCAGTAACAGAGGCAGCGGCCTTGTGCAAAGAGCAGGGAAACAGACTCTGAAAGCTCAGGTTTGAGTGCTGGCTCTGCCACTTAGCGTGTAATCCTGGGCACGGAGCCTCCTTCCTCCCTCAGTTGCTTTTAGACAATCTCTAAGGTCCTCTTCCAGCTCTGAAGTCAAAGGGCTGGGATCAGCCACCATTAACATGAGACCTAGCAGATTCACAGATCCTTAATTCAACAAAAGGCGTCCCTGCCTTGGGCCAGGCTCTGGCCAGGCATGAGGGATCTGGGGGTGAGCAAGCCAGGTGAGAAGCCTGCGCAGAGCATCAGCGCTGGTAGGGCCAGTGAGCCTGCACCTGTCTCCAAGATACATCGGGCTCCTCCTTTTATTTATTTGTTTATTACCTTCTAGAAAGAAATCGTGCTTCTTTCCAAGCACAACTCCACTAGAAGTATCTCTGGGCCACAAGGCAAACCTAAAATAGAAGTGCAAAATCTCTGGTGGTCCCATTAGTCTCCTTTCCTCCAACTCGAAAACCATTCCAGACCTTGTCTGTCTCCTTGTCTCTAGACACAGAGCCTAAAATAAGTCTCCCTGGTAGGAAACGCCTGGTTGGAATAGAAATGACCCAAGCACAGAACAAATGGCCCACTGGCCACACACATGGGATGAGGACTCACCCAGGAATCAGCTCTGAGCAGATAAGCAAAAGGCTCGAGGAGTGAACCTCTATCCCCACTTCAACTCACCGTAGCCCCTTCCACCCAGACACCCAGCCAGGGTGGAGGAAGAAAATGTGACCCAAATGTCCAACTTCCCCTATCCAAAAGAATGCAGCTCTACCCACACTGCCCTCAAAGCAGGAAAGCCAGCTCCAGAAGGTAACCAGAGCACCAATAGATGGGCAATTGGAGGTTCTGCTCCAGACTGGCAGGTGCCTGGCACACTGTTACACCTGGCTTGAAGGCCAGCTGACAAAACCACCATGAGAGCTATATAGAAAATAACATCTGCTTTAAAACAAGTATGAAATAGATGGCCATACGAAGTCTCAAAAATCAAGACCAGACAGGCCCATCGGCTTTGATTGCAAATATTAGGAATACATTTTCTAATATCTAATGACAGTTAAGGACGGTTGTCCTCCCTTCCCCAACGTGGCCCCACTGGCTCTGGACGCAATAGGGATGCAGGCCCCCAGTTCTCTACTTGGCAGATATGAACTTTGACTGTTTTTACTTACACGTGTACAAACACAGGACTGAGAGAGCAGCTTCAAAGCCGGCTGGGTGACCCCACAGGGCACAAAGTCCTTCTCTGCACACCTGTAGAGGAGTTTTGTAAATTTCCCAGGCACCAACGGGGACCATGCAGGTCGACACCAGCCAGGAGTTTCCACTTTGCACAGAATTAAAGGGGCTCAGGGTGCTCTTCGCAGGTAGGGTGCTCGGCCCACAGCTCAAGGGTGGGCCACCAGGATGGTCCCTCAGACAGGAAAGGATAAGCACCTCGCAATGTCCCTGTGAAAACGCACCCAGGATACTGCTACGCCTTGTCGGAACCATCTCGAAGAGCTTAGAGACACATTAATGACCGTTTTAGGTTAGTTAAAACCCAGACAAGCACCTCCCTGGTCTCTTAAATCTTCCCAAACTACAACTCAGACTGTAGGGAAGCAGTTGCAACGCCCATAAAAGTCATCTTAAAAGGCAAGTTGGAAAAAAACCCGATACGCACTAGTTAGCAAGTCCGTGGTTAGCGGGGCGGGGGCCCAGGGGCCGGATCTGTGGGATCTGCGCGCCTGGGGTGGGGAGCCAGGGACTGCCCCGTCGGTCCCTGAGCCCCCGAGCCCACCTGGGAGCCTGGGGGCCCCGATCTGACGCTGGCGATCACGCCCCACAGCTCCGTCCAATTAGGAAAATGACCGCGAGAAGACGGAGAGAGGGCGACGAGAAGGGGGGCTGAGCCACCAGAGGCTAAAGACCGGCCGCGGGGACCCCGCCCGTCACCCCCACAGCCAGCGAGCTCCTACCATAGGTCCCGGCCCGGGCCGCCCCAACGCCGGCCGGGCAGGGTCCCACGGCGCCCTGCGAGTAGCAGTCAGCTGCCCCCCGGGGGCGCCCCCAACACCCCCAGCGGCGCGCTCAGTCCTCCCCCAGCCCCGGCCGGCGGGGACGCGCTGCAACCCCACCCGCTCTGAGAATAAAGTTTGTGGGCAGCCGTAGGGGCGGGGCAGCGAGGGGGTGAAACTTTGAGTCCTGGGCCGGGTGCGGGGGGAGCGCACCGAGCGCCGGGACACCCACGTGCGGGCCCGAGAGCGGCCGGCGCCTCCCGGGCCTCCCGCTCCGCCGCGGCGCTTTCCTTTCATTTTTGCTTCTCTCTCTCTCTCTCTCTCTCTCTCTCTCTCTCTCATTCGCGCGCTCTCCTCGCTCTCGCCCTCTTTCGCTCGCTCCCTCCCTCCTTCCCTTCCCCCTCTCCCTCCGCTCCCCCCACCCCAGACGCCATCTCTCCCTCTTTCCCCGGCTCTCGCTCTCTCGCTCCAGCTCTCCGGCATGAGGGAATGTGGAAGTGAAAGGAAAAGACGACATGTTTGCAGCGCGGCGCGGGCCTGCGCGCGGCCGTCCCCGGGGAGAGGCGGGGGGCGGGTCGGCCGCGGCCGCAGCGACCCACCCCCGCGCCCCCCGCGCCCCCGCCGGCGCGCCGCCCGGGGCTGCGGGGCCGGGGGCCGCGGGCCGCGCGGGACACTCACCCTGGGTCCGGGCGCGGCTCCTGCGCTGGGGCCCTCGGCGGGCCGGGCCGGGGCCGGGGCCGGGGGCTCCTGGCTGCCCACCGCCCGGCTGCTGCTGCGCGCCCGCTGCCCGCCTCCACGCGCGCCCGCCGCCTGCTCCTGCCGCCCTCCCTCCGGCTCCTCTCTTTCTCTCTCTGTCTCTCTCTCCCCCTCCTCCCCCCGCTCGCTCTCTCGCTCGCGCTCTCTCCCTCCCTGGAAGAAGGGAATGAGGCAGGGCTGACGTGAAGGGATGCAAAACAGCTCCTCCTAACCCAGCTAGCAGAGGAAGAGAGAGACAGAAAAGCAGCCCTTTTATCTCTCTTTTGTTTTCTCACTTCCTTCCACCCCCCAACACCCCCCTCTTGTCAGCCCAAGTTTTCTTTTCTCTTTCTACCGCAGAGAGGATTTTTCTTCCTTTCTTTCTCTTTCTTTCGGTTCAACTCTCCCACTCGAATTGAAAACCTGGAGGGTTTTCTTGCCCCCTTTTTTTTCTTCCCTCTTTTCTTCCTTCTTCCTCCTTTCTTATTTCTCTAAAAGGGTTTTGTTTGCTGTGGGAGTTTCGTTTGAAAATCAAGTCACGCCTTTTTTCCTTCTTTTCTTTCTTTCTCTTTTTTTTTCTCCTCTCAGCAGAAAAGGGGAACAAAGATTAACTGAAGCGGGGGAGAGGGGAGCGTCCGAACCTCTCATGGAAATGGGGGGCCCGGCCCTGCCCGGCACAAAGGGGGCCCGGGGCCTGCCCCCCCATGGGAAGCCCGGGCGGCCTCCCGAGAGCAGGGCCGGTGGGGTGGGGGCGCGGGCGCGGGCGCGGCTCCGGGGTGCCTGCGCCTTCCGAAGTGCGGGCGAGAGGCGCCGCGTCCGCCCCCTCCCCAGCCAGAGGTGGAAAGCTGGGTGTGTTCTTTACTTATGTATTTTTAAAGTAGGCAGATGGGCTGGGAACATCCCCGCAGAGCACCGAACAGTAAAACCCTTAAAACAGCTGTTAGCAGAGCCCTGGACGGCCAGACTAGAGGGAGCGGCGCGGGCCGTGAGCGCCGCGGCCGGGGTGGGGAAGGGCTCAGAGGAGCCCCTGGGATCGGCGGGCTTGCGGGGTCCCCAAGCGCAGGGCCTGGGCCTGGGCCCCCGGGCGCACTGCTGGGGGCGCCGAGGCGTGGCCGCTGGCCGCGCGGCGGTCACGTCCCTGGCGGCTCCCCCCAGAGCCGCGGGGTTTGGCACAGCCTTGCCTCCTCCTAGCTCCCCAGCAGGCCGGACACCCGGCCTCCGACCTCTGAGACACCCGCCATCTGAGCTGCTTCCCGACTCCGACACAGGCCGGTCCGGAGCCCTCGGGCAGAGCCGCCACGGAGGGTCAATTATTCATGGGGCGCCTGGGCGTGCTCCCAAGACCTGCTCTGCCCTCGGCTTCTCCGGAGGAGTGGGGAGAAGACAGGGGAAAAGTTCCCAGAGCAAAGTTGGTCACATTTCTCATTTTCCCAAGTAAGTATTGAGCACCTGCTGGATGCCGGGCCCTTGGACTGGGGCTTCTGCCAGAGGAGAAACGTGAGGTCTTGGTGCCCCCTCCCTCCCACCTCGAGCTTCCGCACGAAACAATGCGAGGGGAGGCTGCAGCCCAGGACCAGGTCACCGAGAGGAAGGAAAGGCTGGATCCTCTGCCCTCCCTCCTCTCTGCCTTCCCCTTCCCTTCCTTCCTCCCGGCTGCATCTCCTTGGCTCCACCCCTTCTCCTCATCAATTCCTCCCACACTTCCCTGCTCTCCCTGGCTTTTCACTGAAGGGTCCCTTCTCCCAGGAAGGAGCAGATGCTGAGCCCCATTGTCTCTCCCTCAGTGACTGCAGCCTCCGGGGGACAGGACCTGCCACTCCTCGCCCCTCCCCCAGCCTGGAAGCCTGGGCCTTTAGAGACTAGAGCCCCAAGGCCACTGCCCCTTGCCCTACCCTAAAGCAGCTCCTGATGCTCTGAGCCATGACTCCAGTCACTCAGAACATGATTTGTTTCTGCCTGGGAGTGAGAAAACAGCCTGAGAGTTTGGTTCGGCAAGAAGGACATCGTGGTTTTAACATCAGCACCCTGAGCCCCCAGTGAGCCCAGAGCCTTGTCCCAGTATACCCTCTTAATAGGTTATGCAGGAGGCCACATTTCTGTTGTCATTACCTGCCCCCTCCCACTTAGTGCATCCAAGCTATATCCTCCAAACAAAGCAAAACACAGCTGACAGTCAAGCATTCATTCAACAAATGCTTACTGAGTACTACTCTGTGCCAGCTACTTTGCTGGGTTCTAAGGACTGAATCATCAGCAAGACGCAGTCCTTGCTTTGGCCATGCAGACTGGCAGGGGAAGGAGCAAGAAAAGACAGGCAACCACAATGCCACGTGATACATGCAAGGGTGAACTAAGGAAGCACCTAAGAGGGTGCTTGGATGAGGGTGATCAAGGATGGCTTCCTGGAGGAGGTTATATCTAGATGACTAGGCCTGTGCTAGCCAAATGCATGGGAGGGAACAGCCTGTCCAAAGGCCCCAGGGCAAGGACAGGGAGGGGAGTAATTCTTACAGGTTCTTTGAACTATCAAGAGTTCAAGTATGTGTTGCAGCTAGAATACAAGCAGGAGAGTGAGGAGTGAGGATGGTGTCAGGGCACATGTGGAGGAGGGGCGAGGGTGTCACGGAAGTGTTCAAATTTTAGCCTCTCCCACTTGCTAACTTCATGAACTTGAGTGAATAACTTAGTCTTAGTGAATAATTTAGACTCAGTTTCCTAACTTATAAAATGGGAATAAGAAGACCTGTGGGTTGCAGAGGCTGACTTTGTTTAAGGGTCCAGGCTTGCTTGCTGCATATTCCCAGGAAAGCGAACCTGAGATTTCCTTGTCTGTAAAATGGGGATGAAAATACCTACTTGACAGAGTTGTGAGGCTTAAATGAGCTCATGTGTAGCATGACGTCTGGTACGTAAGCACCAATACCTGGTAGCTTTTATTCACTACTACACATCAGGGAGTCACAGGGAGGTGCCCTTCCAACCTGGGGATGAGATTATGTTCCGGGTTGAAACCAGAGTGACTCACCATACCAGAAACATGATAAGCCGGCTGTGGAGGAAACATTTCTTCAAAGATGCCCTGTGTCCCAGTGGGTGCCTAGGATCGGGGAACACCCACGTGTGATCAAGATGGCCAGGGTGTCTTCTCAGGAGGATGACTGGAACTTGATGACTGTGGTCACCAAGGCCCGGCCGGATCAGTGGAGTGGTAGCCTGCCTGAGGAGCAGCCAGGAATCAGCAGAGGGGTGTGCCTGGTAAAATCCAAGAAGGCCCTAGGAGCAGGCATCCGGCAGTGTCTGCTCCGGGGAGGGGAGTAATCACAGAAGTTCACACTGGGGGAGGTGAGGGGCCGTTATTAACTCCTGCAGAGCCTGAATTAAATCTCTCAAAACCTCAGCCTTTTGCTTGGCTTCCTGGTTCTCCAAGTAACCTGCAGATGAACTTGGCACCAGCAGAATGCCCCCTGGATCCAGGCAGACACCAGCGTTCCAGTTCCTGCATTGTAAACACTTTACTCTTCTATTATTTCTTTATAACGCAAGTTCATTGTGAAAGAATTTGAAAATCAACTAAGCAAAAGTAAAAAAGAACCCCATGTAGAGACATTATGTTTTGGTGTGTATCCCTGGACGTTTTATATCCCCATATCTACACTTAATTGCACATAATAATAAAACTATACAAAGTCAATATTGTTAAACAAGTGAACGTCTATACATATAAATATGTTATTTTTACAAAATTAACAGAAATGGCATAGCACTATACCTGCTGAATTGCAACCATTTTTACCTAGTAATGTGTCACAAGTATCTTTTCCTGTCTTAAACATCCACGTTATCATTCTTTTTTTCTTTTTTTTTTTGACACAGAGTCTTGCTCTGTCGCTCTGTCTCCCTGGGTAGAGTGCTAGGATTACAGGCGTGAGCCACCACACCCGGCCACGCATTATCATTCTTGATGAATGATGTTATACCATGGTACGTGTGTATCTTAATTTGTTCAAATCATTGGACTCATGGGATGTTTGCAGTTTTTTTGCTTTTATGAACCTGCTGTGGTAAATATACTTGTGCAGTCACCTTAGTGCCAGGCTGGGCTAAGCATGTTATAGAGGTAGATGTCATTATCATTTCATAGATGGGGAGACTGAGGCACAGGAAAGCTTAAAAACTTCCCAAAGTCGCAGCCATGGAGTGACTGAGCCAGAATTTGCCACCAGAGTTTCCACTTGGGAGTTCCCTTTCAACCTGTCTGCTTTCCCCTCTCCTTTAGGGCCGCCGTCCCCTCCACGTTCCTCCTGCCACCTTCCTCTCTTACAGATTGCCTCCCCGTGAGAACCTGTCTGGGCAGGTGGCCCACTTCCTTCTCTGACACCTTTCTAACTTCAGTAATGCCCACCTCCCGGGGTTGTTGCGAGGAATGAAAGCTGATCATATGTGACCTGTGATACATGATACGTATTTTAGATTGTAAAGCCTGTGCGAATGTCAGGAGATACCAGCAAGGACCTCAGCTCACAGACATCACCATTTAGCCAAATCCCCTGACTTGCCCAAACCCAGGAAGGAATCCTGCAGATTCATACTAGAGAGAATGAAATCGGCTGTTTCGATACAGCAGCAGTAAATAGAGGCCTCCTCAGGGCATTTCTAAAGCGCCCCCCCTGCCCCCCCCCACTGAAATTCAAAGGTAGGTTTGTTATCATAAGGTTTATTAAACTTCGAGATTTCCCTGAGGGAGGATGCAGTCATGCTGCCAACTTTCCAGAATGTTCTATCCATCTCTGAAAATCCAAGGAATCTTGTAAACTGAGAAAAGGGATGAAAAGCTCTTCTGACGCTTCAACTGATGTGTTCACCAGAGTAACTCTGCTGGGAGATTAGCAGGTGATTATTAAAATCTTTCTTTCATTGGCAGAACCAAACAAACATTTTAAAAGATATTAGTGGTTTGGCAATATCTAATATTCTATTTTTAATAGCAAGCCTCCCAATTGGAATCCAGCAAACGAAAGATGGAGGACCCCAGAGTGAAACGAGACAGACGCTGTAAGCGTAGGTGGACCCAGGGCTCCCGAAACGCTGGGCCCCTCAGAAACGGCAGAGGCCATGGGGAGCTGGTGCAAAATAACTGAGAACCAAGTCACTGACTGGAGTCCCGCAGAAGATGTGTTGGGCAGCAATCAAAATACTCAGAATCGTAATAGTTTAGGAATATTCAGGGGGTTGGGGGAAAACCCAAAAAAAGCAAAAGTCTGCATGGATAGATAGACTGAACATCTGAGTTTTGCAAATTATTTTTCCAGGAGTAATGACAGGATGCATCGAATAATCCACTTCCTCTGACCTCCTCTTGTGATCAGGGGTGCACATTTGCATCATGGCTGGAACTGATGAGTCAATCGGTCCTCTGTGCATAAATGCAAGAATAAAAATACACAAGAATAAAAAGAAACATGCGCCATTGACCATAAACACAACTGCCAGCTTCACCAAACAGTTAAAAATAAATAAATAGATAAAAGCCACAGTGATGGTACTCTCTGCTACAGGAAAGGGCAAACTGGTACAAAGCCTGGAAAATAATTTCATATTATAGATCCAGAGAAGTTTAAAAGTTTCTGTCCTTGGACTCAGTAACTTTAATTTTAGAAATTTCTTTGAGTAAAATAATCAGCAATGTGGACGAAGATGTTTGTTAAGAATGTTTATCAAAGTATTATTTACATTGGCAAAAATTACAAACAAGAAGGAAGGAAGGAAAGAAAGAAGGAAATAACCTAAATATCCAAAAATGAGGAAATGTTTAAGGAAGTTATCACATGAATGTTTGATGTGATACTGTATAAGCTATTAAAAATCATGTTTTTGAATATTTAATGACTTGGGAAGTGTATATAATATGCTGAGTGAAATAAAAAATTGTATATGCATCAGAATTTTATGTTTTTAAAATGTTGTATATACATATATATATTTATCCAGAAAAATACATATAAAATGCCTGGAAGGAGATACACAAGTTAAAAAGTTGGTTCTGTTTGTTGGAATTATAGATGATTTTATTTTCTTCTTTATCCTTTGGGATATTTGCCAAATTTCTGTAATGATTATCTATTTTTTTCTCTTCCCTGAGCAAGCCGTATTTATTGTTCTTCTTTTTCCTCCTGGGTTATTAAAGGCCTAATTGGTATAGAAAAAGTTCATGCGATTAATATATACAATCTGGTGAATTTGGATGTATGTCCACACTTCCGTTGGAATCACCATGGTCAAGGTAATCAGCATATCTGTTGCCTCCAAAAGTTTCACTGTGTCCCTTCGTGGGTTTGTTCTGTTTGTGTGGTGAGAATGATTGTATTATTTTTGAACAATAGCTTAGAAAACAAAGTCTAGGCTTCTCACTCATTCCATAGTTAATGACGGGAAGACCCAAACCAGGCCTTCGAGGGGCTTCCAGCCCGCAGGAGAAGTAGCCGTGCAAACACAGGTCGTGCTGTGGAATGCAGTTATTTCTCCTCCCTTGGAAATGTTTGAAACCTAGGGGGAAAGAGGAACCAGCATGCTAGTTGCTGAGGATTTGGGCTCTAGTTGAAGAGACTATCTACTGTGAAAATGCGCTGTGCAAACAGAATAGGGCTTTCTGTGAAGGGAGATAAGGAGGGTGTAGGGCAGGAACGGGAGGAGGCGGGGCCGGGCAGGTGCCCGAGAGCCTGGAAGCACCTGTCCTGTGGGTGGACCTTGGGGCTACCCTGAAGGTCTCTCCCAGCTGTCCTTCCCAGCCTGCACCTGGTCTCTGTGCCCAGGGCCAGCCCAGTACCTGGCACCTTGCTCATGACAGGGACTCAGAAATGTTTATTGTCCCTAAGAGTAGATGAATGAATGAGCATGTAACATCAGGGATCGCTCTCATGAATTTCCTTGACGGCATTAATTAAACAGTCTGGAAAAGAAGAACTATCGTGAAGCTGTGATGATGGGCGAGACAGGAGGGGAATTTGTAGTCTTTTCCACCAAGGCACCAGGGGAGGGTGTGGAGCGTCTGCTTTAGCGTCAGGAGGGACCGGGGTTCGAGTTCGAACCCAGCTGTGGCCGTGACTGGAGTCTAAGGAGCTCCTGGCTGTGGTAACTCGCGGCAGTTGCCAGGTGACTATGTGACCCTGGCCAGACTCAGTCTCTGCCTATAAAGTGGGCCACGGGGCGACCAAGATTAGTTGGGAAAAGCAAATGAGGCAATGCA
>RJWJ010013174.1:0-40446 GCA_004363605.1 Indri indri
TGATTTGGGAGACGACTGGGAGCCTTTACAGGCCAGCGAAGAGGAGAGCGATGTGACCCAAGTGACGCTGAAGGAAGATGGTTCTCGATGGTGTGTGTCCAACAGAGGAGAAGGGACCCCCAGGCTGGAGGAGGAGGGGAAGGTAATTGGGAGGCAGGAGTCCAGGTGGGAAGCGATTATGGCTCCGACTGGAGAGGTGAGAAGGAAAGGGAGAAGAAGGAATGGCAGGATTTAATGCAGACCTGAAAGTGCACTGGGACCTAATTTGACAATAACAGGAGCTAGAAACGGATTGGGGGCAGCAAGATAGGAAGAACGAAGGTAGGAAGGTAGGTGTGATTACGCAGGAGCTGGTGGGACAGCCTCGACAAACACTTAATAGCCGGCTCGGTATTGCTCCTGTGGGAACCCAAGCTCCCCCCACCACCTTGATGGTCAATTACTGTCTCCCGTGTGTGTCTGTTTCTATTCTTGTACCACGCACGAATCTGTGTCATAATATGTCTTTGTCTGTCCATGCTTGCTGTTAATCCGTGAGCTCCCTGAAGACAGAGGTTCCATTCTACTGCCTTTCTATTCCCAGGGCTTGCTTAGCACGGGGCCTGGCCCTTTGCAAGTACTCAACACATTTTGGTGAATGAATAAATGAATGAATGGAAACTTTCCAGAGGCCCAGCCACAGCACAACACTGTAAAAACTTACAAATTTTGTGGCAGCTGCAGCATCTCTTGAACACTTGTGGAGATCAAGTTACAGCTGAGAGCCTCACAAAGCCCCAGCCATTACTGCAACCGACAGGTGGTCCTGGGAGTAGGACTCAGACTGCGGAAGACTTGAGGCTGGAGGAGTTGAGATAGTGCTGCAGGGATTTGAGATCAAATTGCAGGGTTGTTTAAACACCTTAGGGTTACGAATGGGCTTTCACCCTTAAAATCCCGTCTACAAATATGTAGCCTTAAATGGTCCAAATAGCCCTCTTAATGATGTTAAATCCCAGGGTTAGTGTAGGTCATAGGAAAGGCTTTGCATATTCTCATCCTGTTGCTTTCACTGAAACTATATTTGCGTTACAATGAAATGTAAAACCTGGAAAATACATAAAAATGCTATGCCACCAGCTAACATCAACTAAATTTGTTAAACTTTCTAGATAACTACCATTGATTCAGGTTTTACTATGTGCCAGGCACTGGGTTTTACATACATTATAGCATCTAATATTCGCAACCAACGCACAAGATAGGCACTATTGCTCTCATTTCATAAATGAGAAATCTGAGGCTTAGGGAAGTTAAGCTACTTGCCTACTGGGTATGTGATACTATGGATTCACCATTTGGTTATGCAACCTTCCAGCCAACAATGAGAGACAAGCCTGGGCAGGATGGAGAGGTGGGGTTGTAGGGAGAGTGGGAGTTGTCTGGGAATGATCACAAATGGGAGCCCTTGGAGCAGCCCAGTCCTCCTAGAGAACACATGCAGAGGGAGACAGAGTGCTCCACTGCACTTTACAGTGGATCCCTGGGGAACACCTTGGGAACTAGAAGAGGAGACAGCCATGGGGCCAAATGATTTTTCCAAGGAACAGTCGGGAGGTCTACTCAGTGTTCACAGGAGTCACTCTGCAGACTTAACACACTGATAGTAGGGCCTCTAGCTCCTTGCTCCATTTCTCCCCACCTATTCCTTTCCTAACCTCCCCTTCCCAATGGATAAACATTGGACGGCAACAGTGTTTTCAATTCTATCAATATAACACATCTTGTGATTTTGAAAGGAGCATGGACTTTGGAGTTTGCTATTCTGGGGTTCAGATTTCAGCTCCATTCCTTGCTGGCAGTGTGACCTTAGGGAGGATACTTAGCTTTTTTGAACTGGCTCTTTACCAACATCATGAACCTACTTCACCACCTTTAGATTTGATAAGAGGATTTCAGAACAAATGCGAGGACTTCTGTATTTAGAAACATGGGAGGATAGATATGCAGAACCCAGTGAACGACTCTCAAAAATGCTAGATGAAATACAACAAGTGCTTTTTGAAAATCATGACCATTATGGCAATAAAGTAAATACTTGGAGGCCAGAAATGATGCAAAAGCAGAATTCTGAGATATAAGCTAGTGCTCAGTAACAAATTACCCTAAAACTTAGTGTATTAAAATGATAAACATTTATTATTTCACAGTTTCAGTGGGACATAAATTTGGGAGATGATTAGCTGGGTGGCTTTGGCACAGAGGTTGTGGTCAAGATATTGACCAGGGCTATAGTCTTCTGAAAGCTTCACTGGAGCTGAAAGATGTGCTTCCAAGATGGCTCATTCACATGACTTTTGGAAGGAGGCCTCAGGTCCATGCCATGTGTGTCCCTCCCTAGGGTTAACTGAGTATCCTGACAGTGTGGTAGTTGGCTTCCCCTGAGGTGAATGATCCAAGGAGAGCAAGGAAGAGGACACAATGTCTTTTATTACCTAGTTTTGAAAGTCATATACCATCGCCTTTACCATCTTCTATTCATTAGAAGCAAATCACTAAGTCCAGCCCATACTCAAGGGGAGAGGAATTAGTTTCCCCTTTTTAAAGTGAAAAGTACTAGAGAAAGTGTGGACATATTTTAAAACCAGTACAGTAACATTTTCCCCAAGTACAAGGATTATCCTGGTGCCCTAGAGCCACATCCATTGGGTATTAGAGACAAAGCCTGGGGCTCTGAATAAAATATCACCCTTAATGGGCTACACCCTCAATGGGAGAATTTGCCCCACAGAGGGACATTGGCCTGCATGAGCCTTTGCTTTGGGAATTTGGACCCAAATTTATAGCATCCCAGTGGCCTAAAAACTCCAAATGAAAAATGTGGTTAAAAGTAATTCTAGGTTGATAAGTCCTCTCTCTAAAGAATACAATCCTCAAATAATTTTTATAAGCCAAGTTTCAGGGAATATGAGATGATAATAAAAAAGATCACTAAAAACATGATGAAATAAGCAACAGGAACAAGAGACAACAAGACAACAAGAAAAGACAAGTTACCGCCTCAGGAACCATGATCAGATTGACTGCTCACTTCTCAACATCAACATTGGAACCAGCTGACAATGCTATAATAAATATGAAAGCATTTATTTCAAATGTTCATTAATTGGAGCTTGGAGTAAGGATGGAGTAAGTGGCAGCCAATCTGGAATCTGGACTCCAGACGAAAGCATAACAGTACTTCAGAAAAGCATGAAATATGGAAAGACTGTAACAGTGAAGGTGGCGAACAGTCAGGAATATGCCTTCCAAGAAGCCAATGAAACCCAAGAATGGCATCAAAACAGCAAAACTGCACATTTTTTTGGTTGTTGCAATGGCAAGGGATGGTTTGTACATGCCCAGGAGTCTTGGAAACCTGCCATTGCCCAAGGCCAACCAGGCAATAACAGTGAAGCAATGAGAGGCAAAGAATTGCCTGTCAACATGTGACTTTCCACATAGTGGCTGCAGAAATTCAATTGTTGGTTTTAAACTGAACTTTTCCTGTTTTCACGTGAAGCATACCAGGAAAAGTTCAGTTCAAAATCATCAATTGAATTTCTGCAGGCACCAGACTTCAAACTATGTTACAAGGCTATAGTAACCAAAACAGCATGGTATTGGCTCAAAAATAGAGACATAGACCAATGGAATAGAACAGAAAACCCAGATATAAAACCATCCACATACAGCCACAAAGCACACAACAGCAGACAACAATATACCCTAGGGAAAAGAATACCTATTCAATAAATGGTGCTGGGAAAATTGGATAGCCACATGCAGAAGAATGAAACAGAATCCTTATCTCTCACCATTCACAAAAATTAATTCAAGATGGATAAAGGACTTAAACATCAGGCATGAAACCATAAAAATTCTAGAAGAAAATATTGGAAAAACTCTTTTAGCTATTGGCCTAGGCAAAGAGTTAATGAAGATGACCCCAATGGCAATCATAGCTACAACAGAAATAAATAAATGGACTTGTTAAATTAAAAAATTTCTGCACAGCCAAGAAAATAATTAACAGAGCAAATAGACAACCTACAGAATGAGAGAAAATATTTGCATGCTATATGTCTGATAAAGAACTGACAATCAGAATCTACAAAGAACTTAAGGAAATCAGCAAGAAAAAAAATAAAACAACCCTATTAAAAAGTGGGCAAAAGACACGAACAGAAGCTTCTCAAAAGAATATAGACAAATGGCCAATAAATGTATGAAAAAATGCTCAACATCACTAATCATCAGGGAAACGTAAATCATAACCACAATGAAATATCACCTTACCCCAGTTAGAATGGCTTTCATTAATAAGTCCAAAAACAATAGATGCTGGTGTGGATGCTGAGAGAAAGGAACACTTATACACTGTTGGTGGGACTGCAAATTAGTACAACCTCTCTAGAAAATATTATGGAGATTCCTCAAAGAACTAAAAGTAGACCTACCATTTGATCTAACAATCCCACTACTGAGTATTTACCTAAAAGAAAATAAATCATTTTATCAAAAAGAAACCTGCACTTGAATGTTTACTGAAGCACAATTTACAATTGCAAAGATGTGGAATCAACCCAAATGCCCATCAATTCATGAGTGGATTAATAAAATGTGCTATATGTATACCATGGAGTACTACTCACCAATGAAGAAGGAAACTTAATGCCTTTTGCAAAAATTTGGATGGAACTGGAGACCATTATCCTAAGGCAAGTATCTAAAGAATGGAAAAACGAACACCTCATGTACTCACTATTAAACTGGAGCTAACTGATGTGCATGGGGGAAGTAAATCTCAATGGAAATCAAGCAGGGGGGAAGCAGGAGAAGGGGATGGGCAAAAACCTACCTCATGAGTACAATGAATGTTATTTTGGTGAAGGGCACACTTTTAACCCTGACTCGAGCATTACAAAAGTGATCCATGTAACCAAAAACATTTGTACCCTTGTAATACTTTGAAATTAAAAAAACCTGAACTTTTCTAAAACACAAGAGAGACACAGGTTATGTATTTGGCAAGAGCTATTTTGCTGATGATATTCTAGGAGGAAAGAACTTGGGAGACAATACATAGTTCAAACTCCTAATTTTAAAGGCCAGGAAACTGATTCCCGGAGAGGAGAAGCAACTTGCTTACGGTTAGATGTACTGGGACTAGAAACCACGCTTCCTGTGTGTCGTGCAAAATGTCTTTCCTCTGTGAGGCATAAGAGAGTTAAGCACCCAAATGAAAGCATTATCTCAGCCATGACCTCCAATACAGTGATTTGTTGCCCCTTGCTCTCACTCAAGTCCAGGCAGCTCAGGTCCGAAACGCCTTGGATGAGCCAGTGGGAGCATCCTGGAAGCCTGTCCTCGGTTGGAGAAACTTGGTTGGCTAGGACTAAGATCAGGATCATCCACCTGCCCAGAACTCTGCAGGAGTGTTGAGGGGTTTGGGTTTTATTTGTGTTAGTGTAGGTGGTTAATTACGTAAATGGGTGTCTATTAAGTGCTCTTGGCATACAAAGCAGATCTAACGGTAACCCTGGTTTGCTCCCCATGCTGTCCAGTGAAGAGCGGATCATTTCCAGGAACTTTTGCACAAGAATTACAAAGTATTCACACAAACATGGCATTCTCTTTATTTTGAATGCTCTACATTTTCTTTACTTGGATTTGAAACAGCATAGAGGTGGGCACGCCCTTTGTATACATCTCCCTGTGTGTTTCATGCCGGATAATGTGCTGAATCTACCATGTGGAGTAAAATCACTTGCTATGCGCCATGCTCCTGGGCTTCACCTAGTCTGCCTGATCCTGGAAGATCAGAAGCCCCACCTTGGGCTGTCCTCCAACTACCAACTGCATCATTTTGCTAACAGTGACCTGCATCTGTGTTTCTTATCATTTTTATTTCCTGGAGGCAATAGCCACAGATTCCATGGGAGTCGAACAAGAAAAGAGGGCAAGTCAGAGTGGAATTTTCCTGGCCTCTGTTTTCCTTCCAAGTGAAGATTCCCTGGCTGGGGTCTGCCTGCAGCAGCCTGCAGAAATGTGGAGCTGAGTGAAAGAGGAAACACTGTGCTCAGATGCACTGCGTGAATATTCTAGGAGAAGGTGCTGTATAAAAACCACAACGCACTGAGTATGAGGGGCTTATTAAACCTTCGTGTCCTTTCAGAAAACTCTGGAACTGTTCCTCCTCAGCCCTTCTCCCCTATCCTCTCCCTTACCCTGTGGCAAGGCCTTTCTGGCAGGGAACATACTCTGTCCTCCTAGAAACAGGGCAGAGCTTCTTTTCATTCTGGACGTAGGTTTGCATGGTTTAAAAAAATAAACCCCAAAGAGCAAATTGGAATAGGCTTTCTAAAGGGAACCTGGCAATATATATGAAAACCCAAAAAGCAATTATAGTTGGGGAATTTATCCCAAAGACACAATTAGACTCACACACAGAGTTCTAAGTACAAGGATAGTCATCATGGTGTTGTTTATGTGAAAGTGAGGAGATTCCAGAGTTTCTACTGAGTGGGGTCAGGCAATATCTCTCCTGCCTAAAATGCACGAGGCTCTGCTAGTCTAAGAGGCTGAACACAAGGCTAACTGAGGAACTGAAGAGCCTCCTGAGGATAAAACACTTGAAACCCTCTCTTTCTTTAAGGTCGAGGCATATATAGGCATAACTGGTGACTGCAGCCCCCGTGGAAACCAGATGGGGGGGAATCCTAAAGTGAATTTCACCATAAAAGGAGAAAGCAAGTCCCTGGTTTAGCAACAGGGCCTCATTATTAGAAGGAAACGGTGGCTCTAAACACAAAACAGTGGCTGATACCAGCACTTGAACCAACCCCTCTACCCTAGTAAGGTGGCCAGTTACTCAGACTTGCCTAGGAATGAGGAGTTTCCTGGAATGTGGGACTTTCGGTGTCTAAAGTGGTGAAGTCCCAGCAAACTGGTTCTTCTGCCCTTTACTAGGGAGGGTGGGCACTTAGAGAAAGTAGTTATGTAAGAATTAATTAAGCATGTAGTTCAACACGGGACACACTAGGCTTCTGGACACCTTGCTATGGGATCCTAGCTGAGCATAGTGAAGATATATTTTCCTTCTCACTTCACAAGGGTGGTAGCAGGAACAAAGATCATCCATTCTGAAGTGCATTAATGGTATTTTGGTCGTACCAAAATTTGGAATAGCAGATTTTGAGAACACGGTGCTGAGTTGGAACAACAGGAGAAAAGTGCCAGAGTAAAGCACATCCCTATGGAACTGTCAGTCTTGGGGACGCATTGCCCTGTTCCTCAGGCCAGAGACACAGTAATAGCCAGGAATGATCCCAGGATACATGTCAGCATTCCTGAGGATTGTTGGGAATACTTAAGGAGTAAGACTCTGAAAATGATGGGATTTGGGCCCTTAATGATATTAAATTTGGAGAACTAATGTTGCTATTAATACATTTGTATTCATTGGCTAATGATACCTAAGACATTTAGCTCACATTTATGAGTAAAAAATTAAAGCAAATGTCTGATAATAGGAAACTGATTAAATAAATTATGGTATTTACAGTCATTTGGAAGGAAGATGTAAATGTATACACATATAGACATGTAAAAAGAATTACAATATTACTGAATGTAATAAAATTAGTATGTAAAATATGGCCTTATTTTATTACAGGATAGCTACATTTTTAATTTAGATACACACACACACACACACACACACACACATATATATATATATATATATAAAAGGATCTAGAAGATTGAAAATTAAATGGACTCCACATAGTAAGATTTTGAGTCACTTATACTTTTATTATTTTGATTATCTCTCAATGTTGTAATTTTTCTAAAAGAGCACACATGACTTATACCACATACACACGCACACACACACACACATATGTAAACTGCTGGCACATGCCATTAAAACTGCAGCTTCCTAACACCTTTTCATAAAAGAGGCATCATATCTACAATTTTAAGATGTGTTCAAATTGAGCACTGATACCTTGAATATTGTATTCCTAACAAACAAATTACCACTAGGCCTGAACTAGGGGGGAAAGAGCATATATCTCAGTTGTTAGGACCATCTACATTCAGAAATTGAAGAAAAAAGAAGTTCGAACTCCTCTTCCATTTTGTTGGCAAAGGTTTCTTCCATGCCTGGAATTATGTGAGTCACAGGACTGGCGCGCTGGGTAGACGGGGAAGCACTCCAGCCCGCACCGCACTCCACGGAGGCCTGGCAAGCCTGGCAAATGGCGGGGGGCTCTGGGCAGTACATGGGCTGGGGGAGGGGTCCATCCAGGCTCTGCCTGGACAGGAGTCCGAATGTCTGTCATCTCAGAGCTTTGCAAGGAATGGGCACGAAGCAGGCCCCTCGTTATGTGTTTGTCACATCCATTAAACAACACCAACCACCACCAGATGCCATGAGCCCTTTATCATGTTCCCTACACTAAGCATTTTGCATGACACTTTATATATATGCGTGTATATTACCTCTATTTTGACCACATCTGAGCAGTAGATATAACCCCCATTTTGAAGACGGGAAAACCAGGTCTCCGAGCAGCTTTATAACTTAATCCCCTCTCCGCATCCTGCTGATATTTTGCAGAGGCATTTGTAATTCTAGGTTTGCCAGCCCTGTATGTTCCTAGCCCAGAGAAGCAGCCAAAGGAAAGTAGGCAAGTCGCCATTCTGGGAAAGGGCAGGTGCTGGCGCTCTGTGTTAGGATGCTGTGCCCCTGCTTGCTGATGGCTCAGACAGTGGAAATTAGAGGACACAAAAGCTCCTCCGCTTGTCGTCTGCAACATGCCTTTACTGTTGATGAGCAGGATTCAGAGAGCTTAAGAATTGCATACTTAACAGAAGCTCATCCAAACCTATTTGGTCTGGATAATGGGCTGGAAATCAAGCTCTTGCTGAGAGTTTCTAGTTCAATCAAGTCAGAAAATTACATGAATCTCAATTTTTTAAATACGTATATTTTACAATATGATTAAAGGAGTACTTTGGTCTTGCGTTGTTACCAGCTAGCCCACATTTCTCCATTCCTTACCTAGCCTTGAAAAATTCACAGGGATCTATCCTACAAGCTTTAATTGTATTCAAGCTGCCAAGAAAGGGGTACTTGCTTAAGGTACTTGGTCCATCAGAGGGTATCAAAAGACTTAGGCTAACTTCAATCCATGGAAACATAGAGAATTTTTATGTAAAGTTGTGCCCGTTAAAGTTTTAAAAATACTGTCTGTAGAAGCCACAAATTGGAACACAGAAGCTCCTGAAAGCAAACCCTTGCTCCCCACCCCTAAAAAGGAAGGAAGGGAGGGAGGAAAGAGGGAAGGAAGGAAGGAAGCAAGGGAGGGAAGGAGGGAGGAAGAAGAGCAGTGAGAATGCAATCAACCGTATAAGTAACAGCACCTCTCATAAATACATAGATCACGTTTCTCCCTATCAAAGGTACTAAATTATGTGAAAAGGCATCTTGGCTACTGTGTACAATGGAAGGGGGGAAGTATCGTAAAACAGAAAAGATCACACTAGTAATTTAAATTCATTAAGTGATGAGGATTTCTGGCAATATACATAAACAGAATCATGTTCTTCAAGAGGTTGGGCCTTCGGTTCAAAAACTCTGTGGAAGTCTCTTTTGGATTTCCTGGTGAAGTACTGCAACTCAAGGGTTAAAGCCAGCAGCTTAGAAGCCATAAAGTTTAAATCAAGGCATTTTCCTTTTTTTGTTGGGCTGGCTAAGGCAACTTACATGGGGACTTTAGTTCCTCATGGATCCTAAAACTGCAGAATTATCTCTAGTCATTTAGTTTTCTGAATCTGAATGAACATCACCCATTTATTTAGGCCAATATGTCTTACCTCTCACTGATCTCTCTCTATTTTTTTCTATGTTTTGATTAATATTTACCTATGGGAAAGACAATCAAGTCTTCTCTTGCTCTGCATTAAAATTCTTCAAGGCTCTCAGAGTGTTACAACAAGCAGAGATCTTAGCAATGAAGCGGTTTAAACCCTTCCATTTTACAAGGAAGGAAACTGGGGTCAGAGTAGTTATGAGACTTACCTACGGTCACGGAACAATTTTCTGCAAAAGATAAATCAGTATGGGTCGTGGAAGAAGACAGGTCTCTGAAGTTACACAGCCTGGATATAAGCCCCCACTCTCCTCCTAGCCCATGTGGCCTCAGGCAAAATCACATAACCACAGTTTCTATAATGTCATCTATAAAATGGGGACAATAAAATATATATCAGGGGTTGGGTGAACTGGCCTAGGATAGGCTTTCAATAAACATCAACCTCCTTTCTTTAAAAGACAAGATGCCAAACATGTAAAATATTCTGAGAGATTAAGATGCACAAATTTCCCAATTTATTTTAGGCTATGTGTAAATGAGGAAGGACTTCTATTCTTAATTGATCTCTGTAACTCTTTTCATTTTTCTAGAAACACTGTATCTCCGCAGGAACTCCCTGAAAACAATGTATTTCCACTAATGGCAGAACCTAGGATTTTTATGCCTCCCTTTGGTGCCTGGGAGTGCTTTTCCCTGACATTGTGAGAAGGCAGGGATTCCTTGACATTGGCCTGCGTACTCCGGATGTAGCTCAAGATCCAGAGGATGGGCCCCTTGAGTTTGATAAGATTCACATGGTAATCATCGGAAATCAGGCTGAGCACTTGGTGTGGAATCAGGAAAATTACCAGATGAATGGACCAGTGTGAGTATGAAACAGCCTGGGTTTCAAAATGAGAAAGGAAAAAAAAAAAAGAAAGAAAGATATTGGAAATAATTGCCCTGTAAACAGCAGTTCCAGCCATAATAATGTATGTATTAATACATATATATACACACACATCTCAAAGTAGCAGGAGAGTGATGATATCAGGAACAATAAGTGGCTTAGGTTTCAAAGAAACAAATCATTCCTGCACAATAGCTTTTTTTGACAGAGTTATGAATAGATGAAGGGGAAATGCGAGAGATGTAATATATCTTATGTGGGTAAAGATTTGATATGTCTCAGGAAATTTTATTTGCAAAATTAGCTACACGATCACAAAGAAAGGTTATTGATAAATTGCAAAGTATCTGGTTGTAGGGAGGTGCAGAGATGGCTGTCGGGGATGGTCTTATTTAACACCTTCATCATTAATTTGGAAGAAGGAGTGAATCTCTCTCTGCATTTATGAAAATTGCAGTTTATACCAAATCAGGACGTGGTATGAACACTGATCAGCCAAAGACGGACACAAAGGGGTCCCAAAAGAAAGGGGAAAATTGAACACAAGCAACGGCAAACAGAGTAAAATGGTGTTTTAAGGGCTGTTTTGATTTCCCCGTGAGTTGCGTGGGAACTTGATAGCAAAGTAGGGCTGCACAGACTTGGAGGAAAAGAAGAATAGAAAGGAATCTGTTAGACACACTCTTGTGGGGACTAGTATTTGCAGGGGGCCCACCCTGTGCCAGGTTCTACACTGTTATCTTTCAGAAGGCTTAGAAGTAAGAAAACATAAATTTATTCCATGCCGTAGCTCTTAATTTTGTGTAGATCCAAGTTTTTGTGTGATATCACACTCCTTCTGCCTGAAAACCTTCGCAAACATTTCCTGCAGGGTAGATATGCTGGCAATAAATACTATGTTTCTGTTTGTCTAATGATATCTTTATTTCTCTTTAATGTTTTTAAAAGATATTTTTCTAGGTGTAGAATTCTGGGCTGACAGTCTTTTTTTCTTTCAATTTTTTGTCACTCCAATATCTTTTGGTTTGTATGGTGTCTGATAAGAAGGCTGCTATAATTCTTATCTTTGTTTTCTCTATATAATTTTTTTTCTCTCTAAGCCTTTAAGATTTTCTCCCCCCCCTCCCCCATTTGGTTTTGAGCAGTTTGGATATGACATTGCTAGGGGTTTATGTGGTATTTGTCTTGCATGGCCTTCTCCAAACTTCTTAAATCTGTGATTTGATATTAATACTTGTTATTAATTGTGGAATTTTTTCAGCCATATTTCTTCTCTTTTCTCTCTTCTCTTTCTGAGATTCTAAGTGTACATACACTAAACCATTTTATATTTTCCTACAGCTCTAGATGTTCTGTTCTTTTTGTTTTTTCCCCATTAGTTCTACTCTTTGTGTTTCAGTTGTGGTAATTTCTGTGGACATATCTTCAAGTTCATTGATCTTTCCTCAGTTGTGTTGAGTCTACCGATGAGCTTATTGACAGCACACTTTATCTCTATTACTGTGGTTTTATCATCTTAAGCATTTCCATGTGACTTTTGTTATAGTGTCCGCCCTTTGCTAAAATTACCCATCTGGTCTTGCATATTGTCCTTCTTTCATATTGGAGCCTTTAACATATTAATGATAGTTATTTTAACAAAAGTTCCAACATCGGTGTCGTATTTGAGTCTGGTTCTATTGTTTGCTTTTTCTCTTTGCAGTGTGCTGCTTTTTCACCTGCTTCATAATTTCTTGCTGAAAGCTGAACATCTTGTTCAGGACAGTAGAAAGTGAGACAAATAGTTTTATGTCTGGAAATGGGTGTACTGTTACTTTGCTAGGTCTTTAATGCATGGTTTTGAATCAATCTAATGAGGAGTTCAGCTGTGTTTAGTGTTTATTGTTGTTATGGCTACCCGTAGTGCACCATAGGCTTCAAATTCCTCTAGTGATAACTTGTGCTTAGGATGGGGCTGGATCAACACAGGGCTTTCCTCCTTGTCTCTTTCACCCTAAACATTAGGTCATCCCTTTTTGCTGTACCTTCGAGAGGGTCTCTTTCCACACGCTTTTAATTCTCCCAGCAGAATTCCACTGTTCCTTGATACTCGTTAGCCTGGTGATGGTGACAGGGGTATTCCCTGTCGTTCAGACAATGCATCACACTTAGGTAGTCATTGTGTCCCCGAGTCTCACAGGTTTCACTTCTTTCTCAATGCTCCTGTGCCTCCCTCAAGTTTAGGTTTATTTTTTCTGTTTTATTTACCAGCCTCAGTGGGTTTTCACCAGTGCCTAAGGGTCACAGTGTTTGCTGCCCTTCTTCCAACAGTGTAAGACTTTCTTTCCATAGGGGAGGTAAGGAGAACCTATCAGGGAGAAGGGATCCTCCCTTTCCCACAGCCCTGCCATTCACCTCCTGTATGTGTGCCCTTCAAGGGATGCTTTCTCAAGCCTCTCACCATTATTTGTGTGTGTGTGAGTACATAGTGAGGTTTGTGGAAAAGAGCACAGCAGTGGGTAAAAATCCTCTTATAACTATGGCCCCAGGGACTCTACATTCTTTACATTACTCACCTACACACAACCGTTGCTAACCTACGTGCAGTCTTTACCAATTTGTTAATAATTTTAGGTAAGTTCTTCTTGCCAATATCCAGGCTCATCTGTCCCAGATAAGGAAATGTTCTCACCTGACCTCTTTTTGCAGGCACCTGTCATTCCTTAGCTCTCCGACAGGTAAATAAAAGTGTGGATTTTCTGTTTATTTGGGGTGTGGTGTGTGTGTTGCTGCTGTTGTTTTCATAAGGTTGACAGTGATGCTCTTTCCAGCATTGTGCAGCTCCAGATGGAACAGGAAACGTCTCTATTTGCTTTTGATGAGACAACCATAAATCTGACCTGCATTTGGGACTGGATCCCATTCTGTCCTTGCATGTGTCTGTCTTTCCTTTGGCAGCATTTCCAGGGATTTTGAATATTTTGAATTAAAGGTCCAGAAGGAGAACAGAAAAATATTACTCTCCTTGAAGGTAAAATGATGCCACCTTCCATGTTGATTTTAATATTTTGACATTTGCTATAGAGTTCATTTTGTATGTTCTTCCACCATTCTCCTTATCAAGTCAATAAAACCTTCAGAAACTTTCTTATGCTGAGGGAGGATATGAATTATATCATTACAAATTTATTTACCATTGATAGAACTTCACAGAAGCTTTTCTAAACCACATTCCCTATTTTAAAAGTATAAAGCCAGCAGGCTATTCTGTTATTTTGAAAAAGAAATCATTCAATTAGTAGTATGTCAGATGAAAGGGACACTTTGAATTGTGGCATCATTCTGAACATATGAAAAGCAAAATCTGCACCTGCCAGAACTATGGGATGAGGCATGAATATTCTATACATTTCTGATTAATCGAAATCCATGCAAAAGTATCAGTCAGATCAGAAGAGTCAGAATTGATTAAACCACATGTAGCTTATCTGTATTTTCCAGGTATCACACAGATTAGAATAGAAGCCAGTATGATAGTGTGGGAACAAAAGACTTGTCAACCTGACACTATTTTAAACACAGAAACAAATGGAATCTTGCAAACCAATTCTGATAAACTCAACCTGACTCTACCTTGAAAAACATAATGGTGTTTTTATGATTTTAATATGGTTATCAGCACAGCCCTTCTATTCTGAGGTATCTAGACTCATAATCTTCAGGTAGTGGAAAATAACATCTTCAATTTAAGAATAAGGTGGACTGCAGTATGCCAGCCACATACAGGAAACCACAGGGCAAACTTGTTTCTGGTGTGATTAAAAGCTCACTTGAAAGGACCTCTTTGCATGTGGAACTTTTCTGGGCAAAGGATAGAGAGCTTCTTTGTCTTCAAAGAGCTTCAAAGGATATACAGAAAAAAAGCACGTTCAAACTGGGGAATCAGATGTGTGAGGTAAGGAAAGTATTAACATTTTATACTCAGATGATACTTAGCATCTCAAGCCCCTTCTCCTTGGCTCCTTCCCTCCAATAAAATCCATTTAGGCAGAAAGGAGAGGGAAAAATCCTGACCTGACCTCTGTTGCTATTGTGTTAAGGAGGCTGAGAACTTTGAAATAAGTGGGTGGTCATGGCTTGTGATTAAGGATGCAGAAGTAAGGGCAGCCTCAGGGGAAGGTTCCACCCTTCTGGCCTCAGAGGGCATCACGGTGAGCAGATGTGGCTATGCGTCCTCAACCTGACCAGAATGCACTGTGGAAACAACTTCTTTGACCTGCCTTTTACTATCATATTACTCACCTGAGGATTAAACCTCATACACTCCGAGAAGCAGGAAGGAAAGTTGAACAGACGTAAGCATGCTCCTGCTTTTTTTCTCCATTTTCTCTCTCCTGAAATTCAGTCCCATTTGGTTCCTACCACATATTCCTCGGGGACTTGGCAGCCTCTCTCCCTCCGATGATGCGCATCAGCATTTCCGGTAGAAGCACCTGCGAATCCTCCCACCCTGGTTAGCAGAGGGTGAGGTGGTGAGCTCTTCAGTAGGGCTGTGTGCTTTAAAAAACAAATCCATCTCTGCCAAAAGCTATTAATGCTTTCAAAAAAGACAATTTTCTCTTTTGTTTTTAAGAAGATAATAGCTTTGGGGGCAACACAAATTTTAAAATACACAATTTGTTCCATTCAAAACCAATTAGCGATCAGAGAAACACATGGGCTTTTTCCAAGCTTCCACAACATCAACATCAAGATAGTGTTTCCAAAGCTAGTCAAGTTGAAATATTCTCACCTGACATCCGTCTTATGTTTTTAGTTACTTTAACCCCTCCTCTTTCTCAATAGACTTTTCTTAATATCTGAAAACATTATTCATTGGCAAGTGATGAAAAGAAGTATGTGATACGACAGCATTTACAAAGCAGGGCCAATGCTTTTCATTTGAGCTCATTGCCCACTTATCTATCTGAATTGACAGTGAAATTCCACTTTATAGTAGAAAATTTTTAAAAATGTGAAGGCATTTAACAGTCAAACTTAGCTCAACTTCTCCAGATAAGAGATCCTTTTGTAAAGAATTTCTCTAATATAGTTCATTTACATTATACCCTATGTATCTACAACCGTGGTATCCTAAACAGATGAAAAGATAAGGCTTCAGGATTCTGGTTTGGCATGTAAGGAGCTTGGAAGACACCACTCCACCCTAACAACATTTGAAAAGCTGAGAAAGAACTGAAAAATCAACAAGACTTAGATTTGTAAGATAAGCGAGGTCCCCAAACTGAAAAGACAGGCAAATATAGAGAATCACAACTTATTGGAGAAAAACCTCTTTAGGAGCAAATGCCAGGATAGGAAAATCTAACCTGTAATTGACAAGTTGCTGGAGGCTCAGTGTGGACAAGTCTGAGTTAAAAACTCCAGAGAAAGCAAGTAATTGGGGCCCCCACACTTTTGTAAGTCTTATCTCCTGGAGCTCTACCAGGTTCTCACAGTTAATATCAGAGAAAAATGCCCTTGTGCTTCTGGGGCATGTGTAGGGGAGGAGGGATCAGCTGGGGGGAAAGAGTCCTTTTAAAATATACCAGAATATTCTGTTCTTCTTAACAAGGTCTGTCCTCAGGAGAAACTGTTCAACCAGAGTCTAACCTGATGAGGTTTTATCAGTCTAATGGACTTGAGAAAAGGGAAATACCCAACCAATGCCAGCCCCCTGCAGCAATCCTCTCTCACTAGAGTGGGGGAAGTGGGGGAAAGAGAAGGAGGAGGAAGGAGACTGAGAAGCACTTGTGAAGTTCACAGTCCAGGGGCACAGGCTCACTAAAAGACTGAGGCCCAATCATAGGACTTCCATATCCCCTTCTCCTACATCTTACCACCACATTACTAAAGGCCTATTTACAGCAGGTTTTTTAAACCCAGGACATCATGTCTGGCTATCAAGAAACTTATACTCTGGGAGGCCAAGGCAAGAGAATCACTTGAGCCCAGGAGTTCAAGGTTAAAATGAGCTATGATTGTGCCACTGTACTCCAGCCTGGGCAGCAGAGTGAGACTGTGTGAAAGAAAGAAGGAAAAGAAAGAAAGAAGAAAGAAAGAGAAAGAAAGAAAGAAAGAAAGAAAGAAAGAAAGAAAGAAAGAAAGAAAGAAAGAAAGAAAGAAAAGAAAAGAAAAGAAAGAGAGAGAGAGAGAGAGAGAGAAAGAAAGAGAGAAATGGAGAAAGAAAGGGAGAGAAAGAAAGGAAGGAAGGAAGGAAGGAAACTTACAAGGCATACAAAAAGACAAAAACCACAGCTTGAAGAGAGAGAGTAAGCACAGACTCAGATATGGCAGCAATGTTGGAATTATCAGCCTGGGAATTTAAAAACAGCTATGATTAATATGCTAAGGGCTTGCTAAGATTTTAATATCCCTTCCAAAACTCATGTTGAAATTTAATTGCCATTATGATGGTATTAAGATGTGGGACCTTTAAGAGGTGATTAGATCATGAGGGCTCTGCCTTCATGAGTAAATTAGTGCCATTATCATGGGAGAGGGTTAGTTATCACAGGAGTGAGCTCCTGATAAAAGGGTACATTTGGCCCTCATTTTCTCTCTGTCTCATGTGTTCTCTCGCCTGTCTGCTTTCTGCCATGGGATGATGCCATAAGAATGTCCTCACCAGATGGCTGAACATATCCCAGTGACATTACCCTGAACTTCCCAGCCTCTGGAACCACAAATAAATCTTTTTTCATTATGAATTACCCACTCTGTGATCTTTTGTTACAGCAGCATAAAACAGACTAAGACAGAAAACTGGTACCAAGAAGTGGGGTTGTTGCTATAACAAATACCTGAAAGTGTGGAAGCAGCTTTGGAACTGAGTAATGAGTAGAGGCTGGAAGACCTTGGAGGAGCACAATTTTAAAAAAGCCTGTGTTGCAGTGAATGGAGCATTAAGGGTGATTCTAGTGAGGGCTCGAAAGAAGGGGAAAGTTGTATGGAAAATCTGAATTATCTTAGAGGTTACTTAAGTGATTATGACCAGAGTATTGGTAGAAATATGGTCGATAAAAGCTATTCTGGTGAGGTCTAAGATACAAATGAGGAACAAAGTATTGGAAACTGGAATAAAGGCCATCCTTGTTATACAGTTGCAAAGAACTTGGTAGAATTATGTCCATGTCCTAGAACTTTATAGAATGCAGAACTTAAGAATGATGAACTACGATCCCTGGTGGAAGAAATATTTAAGTAGCAAAGCATTCAGGCTGCTGCATAACTACTTTTAACCACATATAGTGATATGCAAGAGGAAAGAAATGACTTAAAGATGGAATTTATAATTAAAAGGGAATCAGAGTGGACAGATTTGGAAAACATGTTCCCTACATTCTAGTGCAACATTCCTTAGCTGCTCCAGCCATGGCTCAAGTGGGCACAGGTGTGGCTCTGGCCATTACTTTAGAGGGTGCAAGCAGTAAGACTTGCAGGCATCCATGTGGTGCTGACTCTGCAGGCATGCAGAGTGCATGAGTTGTAGAGGCATGGCTTCTTCCACCTATATTTCAAGGGATGTATCACACAGCTTGGGGGCCCAGGAAGAAAGTTGTCACAGGGTCCAAGCTGCCTCAGAGAGTCCTCACTAAGGAAATGCCTAATGGAGCTAGGGGAGCAAGACCACTACTGAGATCCCAGAACTGTAGAGCTACCAGTGTGCAATGCCAGCTTGGGAGAGCTGCAGACAAGGGACTCCAACCCAAGAGAGCTGTAGCATGTAGATTAAGCCCAGCAAAGCCATGGGGGCAGGGCTACTCATGGGTTTGGAGGTGCAGTTTCCTCAATACCCAGGATCCAAGACATGGAGTCAAAGGAGATTATTCTCTAGCTTAAAGATTTAGTGTTGCTCACTCTGTTGTGTTTTGGAATTACTTGGGACCTGTTACTCCTTTTATTTTTCCTGTTTCTCCCTTTTGAATGCCTATCTTATGCCTGTTCCACCAATGTATTTTGGAGATAGATAACTTGTTTTGATGTCATAGGCTCAGGGCAGGAGAGAATTTGCCTCAGGATGAAGCATGTTTTGAGTCTCACCTATATCTGATTCAGATGATACTCTGGACATTGGACTTTTAGTTGATGCTGGAACAAGTTAAGACTTTGGGGGCTTTGAGAGGTGGAATGAGTATATTCTGTATATGAGAAGGATATGAGTTTTGAGGGACCAGGGGAAGAATGCTATGGTTTGAATGTCCCCTACAAGACTCATTAAAATTTAATTGCCATTGTGATGATATTAAGCAATATGACCTTTAAGAGGTGATTAGGCCATGAAGCCATGGATTAGTGACATTATTATGGGAGCTGGTTAGTAATCACATCAATGGGCTCCTGATAAAGATATAAATATGGCTCTCATTTTCTCCCTGTCTCACACATTCTGTTGCCCTTCCACTCTTTGCTATGCGATGATGCAACAAGAATGGCCCCACTAGATGGCCAAGAAAATGCCAGCACTATGCTTTTGGACTTTCCAGCCTCCAGAACCATGAGTCAATTAAATCTCATTTCTATATAAATTACCCAGTTTATGGTCTTCTGTTATAGCAGCAGAAAATGGACTAATACAGGACTCTAATGGATAAAGCAGACATTTGCCAGAACAGATGGGCAACACAAGCAGAAATGGAAAGTCTAAGAAAGTACCAAAAACAAATACTGGAGATCAAAAACACTGTGACAGAAATGAAGAATGCCTTTGATGGGCTTATTAGTAGATCAGACATGGCGGCTTGAGGATATCTCAACAGAAACCTCCAAAACTGAAAAGCAAAGATAAAAAGCACTGAAAGAAAAAAAAAAAACCCAGAATATCCAAGAATTGTCAGACAATTTTAAATGGTGTAACATGGTGTAATGGGGATACCAGAAAAAGAAAAGAAAAGAAAAATAGAAGAAATATTTGAAAAATGATGACTGAGAATTTCCTCAAAATTAATGTCAGATGCCAAACAATAACTCCAGGAAGTTCAGAGAACACCAAGCAGGAAAAACTGCACCTGGCACCTGGTCATATCTCTCTGAAACTACAGAAAATCAAAGGTAAAGAAAAAGTTCTGAAAGAAGCCAGAGGAAAAACACCCTACCTAGATGCAAAGATAAACATTACATTCAACTTCTCCTCAGAAACCATGCAAGCAAAAAGGGAATAGAGTGAAATGTTTAAAGTTTTGACAGAAAAAAAGACATCAATCTAGATTTCTGTACCCTATGAAATTATTCTTCAAAAGTGAAGGAAAATAAAGACTTTCTAAGGCAAACAAAAATTGAGAGAATTTGTTGCCAGTACATATGCCTTGAAAGAAATGTTAAAAGAAGTTCTTTAGAAAGAAGGAAAATTAGATATGTTGGAAACTCAGATCTAAATAAAGAAAGGAAGAACATGAGAGAAGAAATATGTGAAAGTAAAGTAAAACTTTGATTTTTCTTATTCTTAATTGATGTGATACATTACACTTTGTTCAAAATAGGGATAACAACAATGTATTTGATTATATATGCTTATGTGCATGTGTATATATATATGTATACATATAAATAAAATAAATGATAGCAAAGATACAAGGGATGGGAGGGAGAATTAGAATTATTTTGGTATTATAATATACTCACACTACCTGTGAAGTGGTATAGTGTTATGTGAAAGTGGACTTGAATTATTTCTAAATGTATATTGCAAACTCTAGGATGATCACCAAAGAAGAGTAAAAAAGGAAGTATATTGTATATGCTAAAAAGGGAGCTAAAATGCTCTATCGAAAATGATAAAAAAAAAAAGAGTGAAAGACAAAAATAGGAACAAAAAACAAGGGCAACAAATAGAAAACAGCAGCAAAAATTATAGGTAGTAATCCAACCAAATAAATAATCACTCTGAACATAAATGGGAAGTACACCAGTTAAAAGACAAAAAGTGACTGAGCAAATCAAAAAATAAGACTCAGCCAGGGATGGTGGCTTATATCTGTAATCCCAGCACTTTAGGAGGCCAAGGCAGGAGATACCTTGAGTCCTGGAGGTCAAGACCAGCCTGTACAACACAGTGAGACCCTGTCTCTATAAAACACTAAAAAAATTTAACTGGGCAAGGTGGTATGCATCTGTAGTCCTAGCTACTCAGGAGGCTGAGGCAGGAGGATTGCTTGAGTCTGGGAGTTTGAGGCTACAGTAAGCTATGATCATACCACTGCACTCCAGTCTGGGTGACAGAGTGAAACCCTGTCTCAAAAAAATTTTTTTTTAATTTTTAAAAACTAGACTCACCTATATGTTGTCTACAAGAAACCCACTTTAAATATAAAGACACATATAGATTAAAAGTAAATGGATAGAGAAAGATACACTATGCTAACACTAGTCAAAAGAAGGTCGGAGTAGCTATATTAATTTAGGCAGAGCAGACTTTAGAGCAAAGAAAGTTATCAGGCATAGAGAAGGGCATTACATATGGTAAAAGGGTCAATTCCCCCCAAATACATAATGTGTATGCACCTAAAAACAGAGTGTCAAAATACGTGAGGATAGAACTACAAGGAGAAATAGATGAAACCACTATGACAGCTGGAGACTTCAACACCCTTCTATAAGAAATGGACAGATCTGGCAGGGAGGAAATCAGTAAGTACTTAGTTTAACTCAACCACACCATCAATTAACTAGATATAATTGACATTTATAGACTACTTCACCCAACAACAGCAGAATACACATTCTTCTCAAGCCACATGGAACATCTACTAAGATAAACCATACTGTGGGCCATAAGACACACCTTAACAAATTTAAAAGAATACAAATCATACAATGTCTGATCTTAGACAGTGGAATTAAACTATAAATCAATAACCAAAAGATAGCTGGAAAATCCCCAAATACCTGAAGATTAAACAACACACTTCTACATGAGTCAAAGAAGACATCTCAAGAGAAATTAAAAAATATTTTTAAGTAAATTAAAATTCAAACACAACTTTAAATTTGGAGGATGTAGCAAAGCAGTGCTTGGAGGGAAATTTATAGCACTGAATGCATATATGAGAAAATAAGAAAGATCTAAAATCAATAATCTAAGCTTCCTTAGAAAACTAGAAAAGGGAGAGAATATTAATTCAAAATAAACAAAAGAAAAGAAATAATAAAGATTAGAGCACAAATCAATGAAATTGGAAACATGGAATCAATAGCTAAAATCAATAAAATCATAAACTGTTTATTTGGAAAGATCAACACAATTGATAAGCCTTTAGCCAGGCTAAATTGAGAAAAAAAGAAAGAGGACACAAATTACTAATATTAGAAACAAAGGAGGGACATCACTACAGATCCCATGGACAATAAAAGGGTAATAAAAGAATACTATGAACAACTCTATGCTCACAAATTTGATAACCTAGGTGTAATGGACCAATTTTCAAAAGACAGTATCTGCCAAAACTCACACAAGAAGAAATAGGCAATCTGAATAGACCTGTATCTATTAAAGAAATTGAATCAACAATAATTCATAAATTTCCAAAAGAGAAAACACCATGCCCATATGGATTCACAGGTGAGTTCTTCCAAATATTTAAGAAAAAAAATTATGCCAATCTCTGCAATTTCTTTCAGAAGACAGAGCGGAGTGAATACTTCCTACCTCATTCTATGAGGTCAGCATTACTTCAATATTCAAACCAGACAAAGACATTACAAGGAAAAAAAAATCCTACAGATTAATATCCCTAATGAACACAAATGCAAAGTATTAGCAAATTGAATCCAACATGCATAAAAAGTATTATACATCACAACCAAGGGGTGCATACCCAGGTATGAAAGGCTGGTTCAACATTCAAAAACCAATTAATGTAATACATCACATCAACAGGATAAAGAAGAAAAATATTGACATGATCACATGATCATATCAATAGATGCATAAAAAGCATTTGAAAAAAATCCAAGACCCATTTATGGTAAAAAACAGAAACAAAAAACCTCGTAGTAAACTAGGAATAGAGGGGAACTTATTCAACCTTATAAGAAATATCTACATAAAACCTACAGCTAACATATAATAGTAACAAACTAGAACCTTTCCCACTAAGATCAGGAACAGGCAAGGATATCCACTCTGCTAAAGTTTGGATTTTCACCCTCCCAAATCTCATGTTAAAGTTTAATAATAATGTTGGAAGTCAGGACTAATGGGAGGCATTTGGATCATGGGACAGATCCCTCATGAATAGATAATGCCATTCCTGCAGGGGTGAGGTGGGGTGAGTTCTCACTCTATGAGTTCCCATGAAAGCTGGTTGTTAAAAAGAGCTTGGCACCTCCCCCTCCCTTTCTTCCTTTCTTACCATGTGCTCTCTGCACACACCAGTTCCCCTTTACCTTCTGTCATGAGTAAAACCAGTCTGAAGCCCTCACCAGAATCAGATGCTACTAGCATCATGCTTCTTGTACAGGCTGTAGAACCATAAGCCAAATAAACCATAAGCCAATAAACCTTTTATTTATAAATTACCCAGCCTCAGGTATTCTATTATAGCAACACAAATGGACTAAGATATCCTCTCACCACTCCTTTTCAACATTCTGCCGGAAGTCCTAGCTAGTGTAATAGGACAAGAAAATTTTTAAAAAGTATATTGATTAGGAAAGAAGAAATAAAACTATCTTTGTTCATGGATGACATAACTGCCTATACGGAAAATCTGAAAAAAATAAACAAACTCCTGGAAATAATAAGTAATTATATATACATGGTTAATATAAAAGTCAATTGCTTGCTCAATATATCAACAGTGAACGTGGAGAATGTGAAATTAAAAACACAATATCATTTACATTAGCATCCCCAAAATGTGTATAAATCTAAAGCTAATAAAATATCTACAATATTTATATGAGGAAAACTACAAAACTCTGATGAAACAAATAAAATAAGAACTAAATAAATTGAGAGATATTCCGTGTTCATAGATAGGAAGATAATATTGTCAAGATGTCAATTCTTCCCAACTTGATCTATAAATTCAGTGCAATCCCAACCAAAATCCAAGCAAGTTATTCTGTGGATATTAACAAACTTATTCTAAAGTTTATATAGAGAAGCAAAAGACCAAGAATAACCACCACAATATTGAAGGAAAAGGACCAAGTCAGAGGACTGAGGCTACCTGACTTCAAGACTTAATAAAGCTACAGTAATTAAGACAGCATGATATTGGGAAAAAAATAGATCAATGGAACAGAATTGAGAGCCCAGAAATAGACCCACATAAATATAATTGAATGATCTTTGACAAGGGAGCATTGTATTGGCAAAGGCAACATAATGGTACGTGGATAGTCTTTTCAACAAATGGTGCTGGAACAACTGGAAATCCACATGCAAAAAAACAAGTCTAGACACAGACTTTACACCCATCACAAAAATTAACTCAAAATAGATCAGAGACCTAAATGTAAAACACAAAACTCCTAGAAGATAACATAGGAGAATATCTAGATGACTTTGGGTTTGTCAATGACTATTTATTTATTTATTTATTTATTAGAGGCAGGGTCTCACTCTATCACCCTGGCTGGAGTGCAGTGGCATGATCATAGCTCACTGCAGCCTCAAACTCTTGGACTCAAGCAATCCTCTTGCCTCAGACTTCTGAGTAGCTAGGACTACAGGTGTGTGCCACCATGCCTGTCTAATTTTTATTTTGTAGAAACATGGTATTGCTATGTTGCCCAGGCTGATCTCAACCTCCTGGCCTCAAGTGGCCTTCCCACCTCAACCTCCCAAAGTGCTGGAATTTCAGGCATGAGCCACTGTACACAGCCACAATGATTTTTTAGATACAACACTACAGACACAATCTATCAAAGAAATAATTGATATACTGGACTTCACTAATATTAAAATTTTCTTCTCTGTGAAACACATTTTCAAGAGAATGAAAAAAACAGGCCATAGACTGGGAGAAGTTATTTGCAAAAGATATAGCTGATAAAGGACTGTTATCTGAAATATACAAAAAAGAGCAACCCAATTAAAAGGTAGACATAAAGTCTGAACAGATCACTCACTAAAGAAGTATATAGACGGCAAACAAGTATATGAAAAGATGCTCAATACCAAATGCCATCAGGGAAATGCATATTAAAACAACAATAAGATACCACTACACACCTAGTAGGATGGCTAAAATCTGGGACAATGATAGCACCAAATGCTGGCAAGGATGTGGAGCAACAGGAACTCTCATTCATTGCTGGCAGGAATGGAAAATTGTACAGCCACTTTGGAATACCGTTCGGCAGTTTCTTACAAAACTAACCATATTCTTACCATATATTCTGGCAAGCATGTTCCTAGGTATTCACCCAAATGAATTGAAAACTTATGTTCACACAAAAACTTGCACACATATGTTTATAGCAGCTTTATTTATAATCACTAAAACTTGGAAGCAATCAAGATGCCCTTCATTAGGTGAATGGATGAATAAATCGTGGTACATCCAGACAATGGAATATTATTTGGCATTTCTTATGATCTATCAAGCCATGAAAAGGCAGGAGGAAACTTAAGTGCATATTATTACATCAAAAAAGCCAGTATGAAAAGGCTACATACTGATTCCAACTATATGACACTCTGGGAAAGGCAAAACAATGCAGACAGTAAAAATATCAGTGGCTGCCAGGGGTTAGGGACAGGAAGGGGTGAATAGGTGGAGCACAGAGGATTTTTAGGGCAGTGAAACTACTTGGTACGATACTATAATTGTGGATGCATGTCTTTATTATGTGTTCGTCCAAACCCATAGAATGTCCTGAGTGAACCCTAAGATAAATTATGGACTCTGGTTGGTAACGATGTGTCACTGTAGGTTCATCGACCATAACAAATGTACCACTCTGGTAGGGGATATTGATAATGGGAGGAGCTATGTATGTGTGAGGGTGGGGGAGTGTATGGGAAAAATCTCTGTACTGCAGCTCAATTTTGCTGTCAACCTAAAACTGCTCTATAAAACAGTCTTTTTTTAAAAAAATGTTTTGGTAACTTGTTCTCATAACTTGAACTCGATCTGCTCTAGTGCATATTCTAGAATGTGTGTTCTGTTCTGGGCGGGGGAAGTTCATTCATGAATGGGTAGTGATTAAATTTCTACAGATTAAAAGATCAATAATTTCTAACGTAAAAAACACCCCACATTTTTATTGGGTATTCCTTTTTGAAACTACCAAAGTGAATTAGGCAGGAGCCTTTTGAAGTAAGAAATGTAAGCATTTGACAGAAAAACAGGAGGCAAATGGTGGGAGGGTGGGGAGAGAGATGAGAGAAAGGGAGAGAGAAGAGGAGAAGGAGAGACGGGGAGGGAGAGAAAGCGAGGGTGAAGGTTGTGGCACAAAGAACTGGTTTGACATTTTCTATTTTGTGCATATCAGAAGTAAGGATGACATAAGCTGGGTGAGTGTAAGATTTGTATTTCAGGACTGAGAAAGCATGGATCTTGAGTGAAATCATGGACATAAAATAGGATCAAAGTAGTGTGTATTAGTGTGGAGAGGTGGTAATACTATAGCAAGAAATGGTATCTGTTCCATGAGCAGAGAGATCCACTTTGGAGCCTATCAGCTCCGTTCCATTCAGAGGTTAAATGTTACTCTGCCTTTCATGTTGGGTGTACTGGGCATTGCTGGGGCCCTGCCCAGCATCTCTCTCTGTTTTCTTCTTCCTAACAGATCTCTGAGTTTGTTCAGGTACCCCTGAGGCCTCCACACACCTGATGAGACTCTGGGAACCTGACCCCCCAGTACATCCCAGAAGAGCGGGCCACCCTGTTCCTGCAGGCCAGGGGACAGCAAACTTTTTCTGTAAAGATTCAGATTGTAAATATTTTAGGCTTTGTGATCATACGATCTCTGTCACAGCTACTTATGCCATTGTAGAGTGAAAGCAGCACAGAGAATACATAAAATGAATGAGTATGGCTGGGTTCCAATAAAACTTTGTGGACGCTAAAATTTGAATTTCATAGAATCTTCACATCATGAAATATCATTTTTCTTTTGATTTTTTTCAACCATTTAAAAATGTAAAAACCACTCTAGTTAGCAAGCTATGCAAAAGCAGACACTGGGTGGAATTTGGTCCAGCGGGGCTGTAGTTTGCTAACCCCACTCTAGGCCAGCATGGTCCAATGGTACTTTCTGAGATGGTGGGAATGTTCTGTAAGTCAACTGTGGCTGCTGCATACTTGAAATGTGTCCAGTGTGACTGAGGAATAGAATTTTAAAATTTTAATTTAATTTTAATTAATTTAAATGTAAGCAATGACCGTTGACAAGTGTAATGAGTAGTCTCACTCCATTTTTTGATGTTTCACTGTTGGCAACTTTTAAGCCTCACCCCTCTCTCTTCCCCTTGTGCCCCACATGTGGGCAAGCTGATAAGAAAACCTGGGTGCTCCCCCCTTTGGCACCGATGGGAGACGCAAACCACACAAGAACCTGCCCATGCCCAGGAACTCTCACACCGTGCCCACCCCCAACTACAATTAAAAAACCAGACCAGCCTCCTTGCCCTGCTTTCTCAAGCCATATTGGGCCTGCCTGAGAGAACGACCCTGCTCTCCCCAGAGACCTCAGTTATGTAAGTAATGAAACTTTTCGTACTTTCTTGGTGTGTGGGTGGCATCATCAATCTCAATACACAAACCAAATTTGGGGCAGGGGTCCATCTGCCTCTGCAGGCAAGCGCAACTGCAAGTTGTTACCATACTGGATGAGACAGCTGTAGACAGTAGTTCAAGGATAGAAAAGTGACTGACTTTGGAGTTGAACTATTGAGAACATAATGGGAAGTTTGCTAGGGACATCTGGAAAATTTCTTTTTGATTGTTTGAAAATAATCCTTTACCTTTAACTTAATGTGAATGCAGAACTCAGCAGCCCATTTGCTGCTGGCATCTGTATTTTACCTACAAGGGAAACCAGTCTTGGGATGAAGCTGATCCTGTGATGGGAAAGTGGATCCTTAATGACAATATCAACATCTGGATAAGCCCCTTCCTGAAGCCAGACCTTCCTATTGGCTTCCGGGTATGTGAGCCAACACATTTCTGAAGCAAGTTCCTGATGATTACAATCCAAAGCATTCCAACATATATCTTTGATTCTAAGAAGCACATTTCCCCCCTCATTTTAAAATCTCTAAAACTTGGCTAAATCCTACAGTCTACAACATGATATAGTTCATCTGGTAGAATCCTGTCTCTTCTTAGGATACACAAAATAATGGCATGTCTTATAATTGGTAGTGTCTTAGATCTGATGAAATACTTTAGATTTGATGAATACTTTAAGCTTTGGGGTTTTGTTTTTCTCTCTCTCTCTCTCTGGAACTTAACGGTTATTTAACTTTCTAAGTAAGCTTCTCTTCCAAGATAGTTTTTTCTTGAAGTTTTATATATCCCCCAGTATTATGAAGCAGCATTTTCAAGTTAGCCTATATTCAGAGCATGCCTGACTGAATTATAGTACCAGAATAAGATTTTATTACTTGAAGAATACATTGTTTTGTGAACTAAAGGCAATATGCAAAACATCATCCTAAATTGGAAAGATCATTTGAGAACATCAACTAAATTAAAGAAGATGGTTAAGGCACTGACGTATCCTGGCAATACCTAGGCACTGAGTGGACTGGTCTTGGCTACAATGCAAAGGAGGGTATTTGCTTAATTGTATGCTGGTGGCACTCTATTGTCCCCAGCTACTGAAGGGCAACTTAACTATGAATTACCTTTCTGTTATTATTAGATTTTTAACATTCTTTTTGTTTTATTGTAAAAATTCAGCATAATGCAAGCATATTATTATAGGTTTTAAGTCAAGAACCACCGTGCTTTGCCATTAATTCAAACATGTGGAAATCCAAAATAAAACCCACTTTCATGAGCAAAAAGTCCCAATTCACATCAAATTCTCTTATTATAATACAAAAAGGGTTTCTCGCAAATGTTCCCTCTACTCCACCCCCAAATCTCTATGAAAATGAGAATAAGAAACTATAATGATGATGGATATACTAAAAGCCTAGACTCCACCACTATGTAATAATCCAGGTAATAAAATCGCACTTGTATCCCTTAAATTTATAAAAATTTAAAAAAGAAACTGGAATGAAAAATAAAGTCCCATTTCATAATTTCAATAAAAAAGAATATATCTAGAGAAGTATGTGACCTATTTGCAGAACACTATAAATGTTTGAGATTATATAAAAGGAGTCTTGAATAAATTGATATAATGTTTTTGCATTGGAAAACTGATACAATCTTTCACAAAATGCTTAATAGATTTATGAAATCATTAAAAATCCATGATAGGAAGAGGAGGGTGTGACAAAATGATTTTAAAGATAAGGGGCAAAAATAGCCACGAATATATTGAAAGTAAAGACTAATGAAAGAGAACTTACCCTACAGATTAAATAACCTCAATAATTAAAGCAGTATGCTACTGACAAAAGAATTGGCAGACAGATTGATGTAATGGATTGGATAGCTCAGAAATGGACTCCAATATAGATGCAAACTTAGTATATATTAAAGGTTGCATTGCAAATCAGTGAAAAAAAGAATAATTATTGAATAAATGGTGCTGGAACAAATGCTTAACTATTTGGAAAAATGAATTTGGAAATTACTGCTCTAAAATAAATTGCAATGGGTGACGTTTAATCTATTAAATACTAGAGGTAAATATAGAATAAAAAGTCCTGTTTAGCCATAAATGAATGGGAAGAAATCACAAAAGAAGATTAGATCACAATAGAAGATGAAATATATGTGTCTATCTCCCCTCTTGTTCCCAAAGGCTAGGGAAGTGATAGAAAGAGTTGTTTGAGAGAATAAAATCTGCCAGAAAACAAAGAACTAAAGTAAGTGCCATCCGTGTACCAGAAACTGATGAAGTTCAGGAAGATGGAAAGTGGAAAAAAACTATAACGCAAAGCAAAAAGGAGAGAGAGAGAGAGAGAAGGTACTTCCAGGTGACAACTGTTCTTCACAATAAAACCTGAAACAGGGGTTCTCGAAGGGTGGTTCCTCAACCAGAAGCAGCAGCATCAATCTTACTCCAGACTTACTGAATCTGAAATTTTGGGGGTGGGATCCACCAATCATCTGGATTTCAACAAGCCTGCCAGCTGACTCTGATGCACATAAAGTTTGAGAAATTTGTTCTAAGGAAGCACCATGCTCATAGTCAAATACAGATGCCGAAAAGGTTCTAGGATATTCAGCAGGGTAATTACATAAAGGTCGACATTTCAAGCAGCTGGGCCAATAGACCTCCTCTCCACTGCTCTTGACACTGAGCAGGGGTTAGCCCGGGTATTCACAGTCAGGGTAGAGTCCCAGGAATAAACAAAATAAATAAAAATATAAACACCCTTTCTGTGTAGGGAAAGCTGCTGAGATGAGTGTTGAGGCTGGAAAGGCAGCAGAGAATCTCCTACCTTCTCAATGCTATGAGAAAAAGGAGAAAAAGAGAAGAGGTTTTCTTTCCCAGAATGATTTACACACAATATGGCTCCCCGAAGTGGTAATTCTGACAAGGGACCCCCGGAGCTGCCTGGGGCTGAGAATACAGGCATGTGCCACAGAGAAATTACAGCCATCAGGGAGAAACTGAGTCTGCTCATTCAGAGGTTAAAATATCCACCTTGTCATCTGTCCCCGTCTTGCCCGCTTCACTCATCTGTATTCAGAGTTCATATTCACCAACAGATAAGTAAACATGTTAATTGGCTGTGAAAACTTTGCCTTCAGTTTAGAGCAGCCTTTGTTTTCTTTGAAGAGTCAGAGAATAAATACTTTGGGCTTTGCAGTTCAATTATCTGTTGCCAACTACTCAATTCTACCACTATAGCACAAAAGCAGCCATAGAAAAGTAGCCATAGACAATACATAGCAGAATAGGTGTAGCTACTTTTCAATAAAACTTTATTTATAAAACCAAGCGGCAGATGGGCTGGGTTTGGCCACGGGCCATAGTTTGCCAACCTTGCGTCTACAGTAGACTCTCAAATCAAAAATGAACAGAAGATTAAGAACCGAACGTTTGAGGAAATCTCTAAAGGTCAACCAGAATCAACTTGTGAAGAAACAGAATTACTAGAAAAAAAAGAAGAAAAAATGTTAAAGAGCTTAACACCCTTGGAAAATAGTTGTGAGAGCACTGTATACATAAAATACAGAAAGTTACTATGGAATAAACAAGATTCTTAGAAATTATATAAAAGATTATAGGATGATCAAGTTCTAGATATCTAATATATAGCATGGGTGGTGATGGATGTGTTAATCAATTTGATTATTATAGTCATTACACAATGTATATGTATATCAAATCACACTGTACACCTTTAATGCATTCATATATACAATCTTTATTTGTCAATGAAATATTGTGAAATAAATTTTTAAAAATTCCAGATTGCTAGACTCTGCCCTCAGAGTTTCTGATTCAGTAGGTCTAGGGTGGGGCTTGAGAATTTTAGTTTCTAAAATTTTAGCTCCCAAGCGATGCTGCTGCTGCTGTTCTAGGAAACCGCACTTTGAAAACCAAAGACATAGGTCAGGAGTTAGCAAACTTTTTCTGTAAAGGACCAGGTAGTAAATGTTTCAGGCTTTGTGGGCCACGCAGTCCCTAATACAACTACTCTGCTGCTGTAACATGATAGAAGCCACATCACAGACAGCATGGAGGTTGTGGGCTATGTTCCAATGAAGCTTTCTTTACAAAAATCTGCAGCAGGCCAATTTGGCCCTCGTGACATAGTTTGCCAACTCCTGATATAGGTAAACAGGACTCAGGCAGGAGCACACATATTTTATAAGGATTAATTTTTAAAGCATAGGTTCTAAACCCAAGTTCAATGAGTGGACTTATTAATCACCGAATTGCCCTTCACAAGACACACTTGTGATGACAGTACAGACAGAATGGCTTTCATTGGAAATTCTGGCTGGACAATGACACGAAGAAAACCAGAAAGCAGGAAAGTGGACAAGAACCCCAGAGTGTACCGGAGAGATAGTATCAAAGCCACTGAAGAGGTAGGCAGTTTTGGTTGAGGAGGCATCTAGCTAAACGGTTCTCATGGAAACCAAGTGTACCAGTTGCATGAGAAATAGCTGAAGGGCCCAGGAAGAGGGCTGCTTGATCCTGATAGGTAGCTGCTAATTAGCAATCAAAACCTAATTGAGATTAACAGCTGTTTTTCTAGTACAGTTACTAACAGGGAGGCAGAAATGGTATGAGGATCATCCAAGCTCCACAAGCTGCTTTTAACATCAGAAAACTGTGAGAATAGAGCAATATGCCAAGCAAGCAGGGAGATGAAAGTGGGCCGTGTACACAGAGCTGAGCTGACAGGCCAAAGAGGGCTGCATCCAGAGGACCAATTAGGACGTCTACAGGGGCGCTGCAGGCAGATTAAAGGCACAGGAAGCAAACAACACTAGAGAGTCTATTCACAGGCTGATGTGGCTCAGCCACTGCCTGGTTCTTGTGGAGAGAAGGGCACATTGGTGCAGCTCTCTAAGCTGTCAAGGGGGCCCTTGGGTTAGACTGGAAATTCTTTCAAATGCACTATCTGAGCACCTTCCCAGCACTACGCCTGCATGTAGAAATATCTGTTGTCACCCCATGGGGCTGAACCTGTGACATTTCCATCAGGTGAAGCATATCAAATTGTTAATCTCTCTCTCTTTGACATCCTTTCAGTGGGTTTTCTTTTTCCAAGGCAGTCTCAGTCTAGTGGCTCTGAACCTGCTCCCTTAATTAGCACCACTAGCAGAACCAGTGGCTGCCACCAGAAGTATGGCACGGGACCTAGGAGGAACTAAAAGACTGCAGGACTCAGTCAATTCGGTTTAAAGCTGTTAGACATATATCTGCTTTGGATGTTGGAACTTACTGAAAACTAAAGGAATATGAGGTAGTACCGACTATGTGCCTGGCACTGGTCTAAGTGCTTGACATATGTAATCCTCACACCACCTCTGGGAGTACCTGTATGCTGCTATCATCCCCATTTTACAGATCAGAAAACTGAGGTGGAGAGGTTAAGAAGCGCCCTGGTTTACACAACTGTAAGTGTTTGAGGCAGGCTATGAACCCATGCAGTCTGACACCACGTCTACAACCCGGCAATATTTTCCTCTCCTGGAACCTGCATTTGACAAGATCCACAGGTGATTCCTATACACATTAAGGTTTAAGAAACACTGCTCTGTGCTGTATACCCTCATATCAATATATGCCGTAGATGCATATTAATAGTTCTTTAACACGAAGAACGTAAGTTACTTCTCAATAACAAAAGCACACTGCAGTTATACTAATACAAAAGAAAAAAAAAAAAACCAAGAAGGATAACAACCTATATTGAACACTTTCCTCTCTTTAGTCATCAATTTCTTTTTCCTAACTGTTGGCTTGTTTATTGAATAAGGCTTGTTTATTTTTCTTTCAGCTCTCTCTGCCACAGGCCATTTTCACAGTCTATAATTCCTTTTGCTTCAGCAAATACTTGCTTCTATTTTTAAGTGATAATTGCTTCTTTATCACCAAATTTTTTCCTTCTCACTCTTGCTTCAAGTATTTAAACTCTGCAGTTCTCACAGTTAGAGTGGCTTAGTTTGTTTCCGGAACTAGGTTCTGTTGCATTTCTCTCCCTCTGCTCCTTGTTCTACTTCCTTTCATGATTTCCTTGAAATACTATTTATTAGGATTATGCTTAGCAACCCATACAGTGCAGATGGAAATGCAAAATGAAAAAGTTTGGCAGTTTCTTCCAAACAAACATATACTTTCCTGTGACCATCTACTCCACCCCTGTGTACAGGTTGAGTATCCCTTATCCAAAACACTTGGGACCAGAAGTGTTTCAGAGTTTGAATTTTTTCAGATTTCAAATATTTGCATATGCATGATGAGGTATCTTGGGGATGAGACCCAAGTCTAAACACAAAATTCATTTGTTTTCATATATACTGTATGCACATAGCCTAAAGGTAATTTTATATGATATTTTAAATAATTTTGTGCATGAAGCAACATTCGTGTACATTGAGCCATGAGAAAGCAAAGGTGTCACAATGTCGGCCACCTCAGTGGATATTCTGTGGTTGTTTGGTGCCACCACCATTCCTGACTCTCAATTTATATGCTACTTATAAGCAATCATTTTTTATACTCATTCATGTATAAGTACTTAACACTAAAAATGATGACATACCATTAAGACAGTGAAAAAAGAATGTGTGCAGGGTAATTAAGCAGCACAGTAGCATCACCAGGATGCCTGTATCAGCTCTTGAACGACAGCAGCAGCAAACAATGGCAGGCTTTCGGTCTCTACTATGATGCTGTGTTTGGATGAAAAGGTTACTCTACACCGTATTTTATTTTTTTTATGTGAGGAGAAACATCCGAAACAGTTGAGGGACCAGGAAGCTGGTCCTCTAGGGATGGGGAGTGTTCTATTGGATGGATTTTTAAAATGTTTCCTCCAGAGTCATCTGCCTCACTAATAACTGTTTTTGTCTTCGCAGTCTCTCTTTGATTTTATGAACTGATATGATTTCTTGTTCTGCTATGAATGCACACTGCTCTTGTCCTTCAATAAGCCCATCACACATTTTCACAAGGTTGTTTGTAGAGATTTTTTCTTCAGTGTTAGCAATGTCATCTTCATTGTCACTATTACCACAATCACCTTGATTCAAAGCCATCATCATTGGTCAATGAACGAACAATTAGAGCTTTGCTGTCAATGTTAACAACTTCTTTGATATTCACTTTTTCCAGCTCACTTATGGACTCTGAAGTTATATTTGTTTGCATATGTAAGGAGATCAGACATCATTTCTTCTCACTTCACATATGGAATCCTTCAAAGTCACCACCTTGTTCATCATCATCACTGAACATATCACAGGCCAGAGGCTGTGCCAGGCATGCACAACTGTGTCTCTAGTCACTGTGTTCCAAGCACTGGCAACAGCATATACAGCATCCTTCATGCTAAAGTCCTTTTGAAAACTTTCCACACTTCTGTTCACTGCTGCTAGCATGCTGTTCAAGAACGTGTTTTTATATTGACTCTTCATTGATCTAAGGATAACCTGGTCACGTGGCTGTATGAATAATGTCACATTTGAGGGAAAGCACATGGCATAAACATTATTTTTAATGAGAATTTCACCTGGAGGATGAGCAGAACAGTTGTTGTAGCATTATCCAGTTCAGCTTTCCTACAGCACACACAAGCCACTGGTACAAAATGTTTGTGAAACCAATCCAAAAAAACATTCCCGGTGATTCATGACTTTTTGTTAGCATTATACTGAATTGGTAAGAAATTCACTCTTGAAAATGGTGAGGACATAGGTTTTTGCCTATCGCAGCAGGTTTACACTTACGCATGCCTGCTGCATTAGCACATCCCAGGACAGTCATTCTGTCCTTGGCATTCTTAATTCCTGTGGGGGCCGTCTTGTCAGCTGTAGTCAGTGTCTTTCTGGGGCAATAACACCAAAACAGTGATGTTTCATCAGCATTATAGATTCGTTCTGGCATTAGAATTTCATCAGCAATGACCTTGGCAGACTCATCAATGAATTTCTTCACTGCTTCATGATCAGCAGATGCTTTATCACCACAAATCTTTAAAAATGTAATGCTGTGTCTTTCTTAAATTTCTACAACCAGCTTGTTAAATATTCACAGTTCCCTTCAATTTTCAGTTCATTGTGATGAATCTTTGCTTGTTTCATGATCAGCATGCCAGCAAGTGGCATGTGTTCCCTGCAATACTGACGTATCTACTCTTTCAATACATGATCGGGATCTTCATATTTAGCTTTATTCAGTGTTTTCTATTTTTCGTTTACTTCTTTCAGCATAGAACTTGAACAGTTTATCCCTCTGTTTCTTCAGGTCATATGTGGTGGTCATTCCAACACCTTATATTAATATCACTGTCTAATTTCTCCAAAGACTTGACTTTCTGTGCTATAGATAAATAGAAATGCTTCCTCTTTTTCTTATCACTATTACCTATAGGGGGTGTCTACAGGCATGGCATTTTGACATTTTCAACAATATCTTTACACCACAGAGCAGAGACTAAGTAAAACACAGTGAGTAATGCATATAGGTCTTGGCCCCACGTGGGACATCATGGGGAACTTGCCATAGGTGCATCCAGCCCGCACATGTACTCTTCATGGGCATGCTTGCCTGGGGCAATCTGGGTGTGCACAGAAAAGATATCACAGATGAGGGGGGCTGGGACAGTCTTTTATCCCTGGGGACACTGAATAAATTGTGTTTTGTGCACCTGCATTTTTACTGTGATCCATCACATGAGGTCAGGTGTGGAATTTTCCACTTGTGGTGTTATGTCAGCACTCAGAAAATTTCAGATTTTGGAGCATTTTAGATTTCAGATTTTCAGGTTTCAGATGCTCAACGTGTACTACTCTAGAGAAACAAAAACTATGTTGACACAAAAAACCTGTACACAAATATTTACAGCAGCTCCATTAATAATTGTCAAAAACCAGAAATAACTCAAATGTCCTTTGGTGAGTGAATGGATAAACAAATTGTGGTACATCCATACAATGGAATACTCAGCGATAAAAGGAATGAACTACTGAGACACTCAATGATTTGGATGAATCTCAAAAGCATTATGCTAAGTGGAAAAACCAGACACAAAAGACTACTTCCTGTATGATTCCATTTATGTGAATTCTAGAAAAGGCCAAGCTATAGTGATAGAAACCAAATCAGGGGTTGCCAGGGCAAAGGGAACAAGAAAACATTTTGGGATGATGGAAATGTCTGTATCATGGTTGTGGTGGTGGTTACACTACTTTATGTACTTGTCAAAAAAATCCATCAAATTGCACATTTAACATTACTGAATCTTATTATATGTAAATTATACCTTAATAAAGCTGATCAAAAATAGAAGCATTTGAGAATCATTGTGAGTTGATAAAACAAAGAAGAGGAAAGGACATCAGATCCACTGAAGCAGCTGGTGGTCATCACTGTCATCATCATAATCACCGAGTAATGAAAGAACAGCTATACAAATACCCAACGCTGGTGGAGGGGTAGTCTGCACTCTGAAATAGTCTAACTAAATTCAGTACTTAAAGAAAGCACATTCTAAACATGTTTTCAGTGTCCTGAGGCTTCAGAATCTGAAATCAGTTCTATATAGATGCATAAACATCTTGTAATTAAAGAGATGCTAAATGTCAGTTGCATTAATGCTAAGAAAATACAAATGCAACATTAGTGTCTAAAGCTATTGAGAATCAGTGTCTCTTAAGTTGATTAAAACTCCCATCTCAATGAAACCAAGTCCCTCCCCCCCATCTCCTTGACTAGAGGAAGATGCTTTTCATGGAGTCCTCCTCCTAAAATATTTCTGGGAATTCCAAGACTGCGTCTATGTGTGTGTGCAAATTGGCCTGATACCTGGTCAATCCCCAAGTCCAAACAGCCCCCGTTTCCACAGAGAGGCCACTTTGAGGCTGCGGGACTTTCTCACGTGGCCATCATCTCCGATATTATTTATAAGAGGAATCGCCCCATCCTGTCTTGATGGCACTGGGCAAGCATCAATATGCTTTGGTGTCAGGGTTTCATTGTATGTCGTGCAAATTGAGAAGAAAAACACTCCTACATTCTCACCAGTTTGGGGGTTCCCAAGCATGATTGCTTGAGCCCCAAAGCATTAGCCCCTTAGCAAAGTAGCCCTTTCAATGGTTCTTCTCTTCCTGATGCACAGGCTGGCCTGGGATCATTTTCAGTACGAGCTGCCATGTGGTGCCATGAACTGTGACTCATTTCACAATGAGGCCCTGCTGTTGAGGCCGGCGTGAGGCTGGCGTGCTGTGCCAGTGCTCTCTTCTCCCTTAGGGTCCTTCTTCATTGAGGGAGAGGAGCATCAGCCTCCACTCTGTAATCTGGCTCTCACCAGGGCTACTCCAGTTCATCCTCTATCTGTAAATCTCTGACTCTTAATTATAGGTAGAATTTAGCTGGAGTCTCTTTGGCCTCTGTAAAAACCAGTGGCAACAAACAGATGCCTAAAATGCACATGCTCAGCCATGAACTCCTATTATGCAAAGAAAACTCTTCTCCAAATATAGTTTTTTTAAATTGTAAAATGAATTCTTTGGAATCATGTGGACTATATTCTAGAACTGAAAAGATAGTGGAATAATCGGGTTCTGAAAAGGCAAGAACCTGAATAGTTTTGGGGCTTCAAGGAGCATTAAATGAATTCACAGTCATATTTCAAATGTAAAGAACAAATACAGGAAATAATGTAGCAAACAACAGTATCTGTTACCCAGTATTATCAAATCATACAGCTGTTGCTAGATTTGCTTAAGTAATATATACCTAGTGGGAGCTCCTATGTGGTACACCAAATGTGGATGCAAATTCTTTTCAGCTCCTCTCATCAAGAGTTTATTTCTCCATCCCTTGACTCTGGGCTGGCTCCATAATTCGTTTGAACGACAAGATGTTGTAGAATGACATTATATGACAGACCTCTAGGCCTTGGCCTTCAGAGAGAAGCCTCACAGCTTCCTCTCTCACCATCTTGGAATGCCTCCACTTTGTAAACAAGACCAGTCTGGCCTCCTTGAGGATGAGAGAGTTCATGGAGAGAGGGACAAGTGCGGGCATCAAAGCTGAGGTCCCAGACCTGAGACTGAGGACATCTGGGAATAGCAAGCCCCCGCTGAAAAACCAACTGGCCCAAGACCTGCTAGTGAGCACAGCCAACACCATGTGGAGCAGATGAGTCATCCCAACTGAGCCCTGCCCTGTTGTCAACCCACAAAATCAGCAGCAAATATGTAGCTATGGCTTTAAAGCCACTAGGTTTGGGATGATCTGTTATGTAGCAACAGATAACCAAGATAACCTGGTACTCTCCTCAAACTCATTCTCCTATGTCCCTCCCTCCAAAAAGATAAATATAATTTATCATTCCAATGCATGCTTATAGAATTTTGCTGCACATTTGTGTTTCCTTTAAAAAAGGAACATAATTATTGTTTTGCAGTGTTTTTAACCTTATATGAATGGTATTAAACTATTATTTTAAGACTTCCTTTTTTGTACATTGTTACATTCAGATTTACACAGGTTGATTTTCTTAGCTTTAGAAATTTCATTCAATTTCATTACTGTGTAGTATTCCATTGTCTAAATAAACTACAATATGATATTTTCTTCCTTCTCTCCCTCCTCCTTGTTTCCATCCCTCCTTCCCTCTCCCTGATGAATATGATTGATGCTCAACATCTATTCCATCCCCCTTCTAGCATTCCTTCCTGTAATACTGAGGTTTGAAAGCTAAAAACTACATTTCCAAGATTCTCTTGGAGAGAATGACAAGGAGGTAGTTTAGGTCTGGCCAATCAGGTGCACTTACATGCAGTTTGCCAGGTGAGAGTGCAGTAGTGGCTGTGGTTTTGCTGTTTCCACTGTTTCTGTTGTTAGGCAGAGCCATGGAGGGGGCTGAATTTCTGCAGCAGTGACAGAGACCTAGTGCCCAGATGCTGGGTCACCTCCATTCTGTTGGTGCCATCATTGTAGGTGCAGCATGGTTCTGAGGGTGGCTGCAACAGCAACACAGTATTATGGGTCTATTAGTTTTCTGAACCTGCCAGCTTCCTTATTATAGAACCAGTGGTTTGCTGATCAAAGAAGAGGCTACAGTTCCCTTGGTGATCCAGTTCTGCACTATGATGTTCCATCTTGTCTAAAAGTTGCTCCAACAATTTTCAGTGTTGTGGCACTTCATTCAAGATTTGAGTTGCACTTGTGGGTGACCTGTGGCTCTGCTACTCTTGGCTGGGCTTGGCTGCACAGCGGTGCTTCAAGCTGCAGATATGGCTGGGTTTAGATCCTGGGGGCTGTCTGCCCTGTGTGTGTATTCCAGGGCCCAGGCCAAGAGTGTCGTAGCTAGCTAGGGAGAAGCTCATCATGGCAATGGCAGAGAGCAAAAGCACTAAATATATTTTTTTTTAAGTTATAAACACTTTTTAAAATTCTGAAACAATCTCAAACATACAGAAAAGTTGTAAATACGCAACTAAGTACTTTTTTCCTTGAACCATTTGAAAGTAAGTTGCCAAACATATCCTCATAGTATCACCCCTCAACTTGAATGTGTATTTCTACAAACAAGGACATTCTCCAGATAAACAGGATTCAACTATCAAAATTAGGAAATCTGCATTGATTCGTTGTTCCATCTAATCCTCACACTCCACTCGCATTTAGCCAGCTGTCTCCACAACAGCCTTTATAGCAAATGGTCCAGTTTGGATGCATGTGTCATAGTTACTTGTCATGTCTCCTCGTCCCCTTAAGTCTGGAACAATTCCTTAGTCTTGCCCTAACTTTCATGACATGTTTGAAGATTTTGATGTGTTTGAAGAGTACAGGCTGATTATTTTGTAGAATGTCCTTTAATTCACATTTTTCTGATGTTTCCTGATGATTAGAATC
>RJWJ010013175.1:0-40437 GCA_004363605.1 Indri indri
TCTTTTTTTCATTTTTTCCACTTTCAGCTTACATCTGTTCTTACATTTCAGGTGATTCTCTTGTAGAAAATATATAGTTGTATCTTGTTTTTTGTTTGTTTGGGGTTTTTTTGATCCATTCAGCCACTCTGTGTGTTTTGATTGGAGAATTCAACCCATTTAAAGTAATTAGTGATATGAAAAGTCTTACTATTACCACTTTGTTAATTATTTTCTGTGTGTCTTATAGCTATTTCTCCCTCTTTTTCTCTCTCACTGTCTTCCTTATTTCTCTCTTTTGTGTGTCTTCTACAGGTATTTTCTTTGTGGTTACCATGAGGATTACTTAAAACATCTTATAGTTTTAACAATCTATTTTTAACTGATAACCTCAGTCACATACAAAAACTCTACTCCTTTACTCACCCATTACCTCAAATGATATGACTTCACAAATTATATTATTTTAAATTTTTATTCATTAATATAGTTTTATTGTTATAGTTCTTATTCTATCTTTTAAATTCTACACCAAAATTAAAAACGATAAAATGATTTCTATACTACCATTACAGTATTACAGATGTGTGTGTGTGTGTGTGTGTGTGTGTGTGTGTGTGTCTATTTACCATTACCAGAGTACTTTATATGTTTGTACAATTTCATGTTGTTGTGGGTTAGTGTTCTTTCATTTCAACTTGAAGGACTCTTTTTAGCATTTCCATGTAAGGCAGTTCTAGTGGTGATGAACTCTCTCAGCTTTTGTTTATCTAGGAGGTCTTTATTTCTTTTTCATTTTAGAAGGATAATTTCACTGGATATAGTATTCTTGGTTGACAGGTGTGTTTTGTGTGTGTGTTTTTCTTTTAGAAATTTGAATATATTATCGTACTCCCTCTGTCCTGTGAAGTTTCTACTGAGCAATCCCCTGATAATTTCATGGGAGCTCTTTTGTATATGATAAGTCACTTCTCTCTTGCTGCCTTTAAAATTCTCCTTTTGTCTCTGACTTTTGACAGTTTTATTATAATGTGTCACAGTGTGAGTCTCTTTAGATTTGTCCCAGTTGGAGACTTCCGAACTTCTTGAATTTGGGTGTCTATTTCCTTCCTCAGATTTAGAAAGTTTAGGGCTATCATTTCTTCAAATAAACTGACTTTTTCCTTCTCTCTCTCTTTTTACCCCTCTGGGACTTTTATAATGTGTATATTTGTCTGTTTTACTGTGTTCTATAAGTCCCTTAGGCTCTCCTCTCCTCTCTTCATTCTTATTTTGCTCTTCTGACTCAATAATTTAAAATTACTTGTGTTCATGTTGGCTGATTCTTTCTTTTGCTTGAACAAGTCTGGTACTGAACTCCTCTGGTTAAGTTTTCAATTCAGTTATTGCATTCTTCAGCTCCAGAATTTCTGTTTAGATATTTTTTATAGTTTTACATCATTACTGATATTCTCATTTTGTTAAAGATCACATTCCGGATTTTGTTTAATTGTCCGTCTGTGTTCTCCTACAGTTCACTGAGCTTCTTTAAAATGACTATTTTGAATTCTTTGTAAGATAATTCATAGAATTAGGGTTAGTTTCTCAAAACATACTTTGGTCCTTTGGGCAGTTATTGCCCATTTTTTTCATTTGTCTTTTTACTTTTTGTTGAGATTTGGAAACTTAAAAAAACCAAAAAGCCACATCTTCCAGTCATTACCTTCACTCATCTATGCAGCTAGACATTCAGGACTTTTCAAATCTTTTTGGTGATGCATGTTTTTTGGGCTTATGCAGGAATTTCCTCCATTAGAGAGGTTTACCATTTTTTTTTTTTTAGGACCTCATAATCTCTTGCTACCTCTGGTGTCTGTCAATGGTACTGTGGTTCTCTGGTGCTGCTGCAATCTGCTGCAATCTCTCCCTTCTTTTTCGTGGCCCCCACACATCCAAGTATACCAATTCCTTATCGGTGCTCAAGTCAGGTGAAACAGAAGCTAGTCCTCAGACATCCTCTTGAAATATCAGAAAATTGGACATATTTTCCATTCTTTTCTTTCCTTCCTAATGAATAAATTGCAATTTGGGTGTTTTCTCCCAATTGTGCCAGACTCTGCTGGCTTAGGCCGACAGCTATTGAGGGTAAAAGGCAACAGATTTTCTTATGCATTGTAATGCAGCTTTTATTTGCTTTGCACTTATCAGGAGTGCTGTAACTTCTTAACTGGTTTCTGGAGTTTTCATGAGGTCCTTTTGGATTGTATACTGTTATTAATTGGGTGCTCTGTGGGAGCCCAAAGACCATGGTTTCCTTTACCAGTGCCACCAAACCCCTGGTTTATACTGTGTTTCCCACAAGCCATGGCATTGTTGTCTTAATTCATTTGGGCTGCTGTAACAAAATACCATAAACTGAGTGGCTTACAGACAACAGAAACTTATTTCTTACAGTTCTGGAGGCTGGGAAATCAAACATCAATGTGCTGGCAGATTCAGTGTCTGGTGAGGTTCTGTTACCCAATTTATTGCTGGAGACTTCTCACTATGTTCTCACCTATTGGGAAGAGCAAACAAGCTCCCTGGGGACTCTTTTATAGCGTCACTAATCCCATTCATGAGGGCTCTACTCTCATGATCTAATCACCTCACAGATGTCTTGTTTCTTAATATTACCTTGGGGGTTAAGATTTCTACATATAAATTGAGGGGGGACAAAAATTTAGGGTACCATAGAAATTATCATTCTCTTAATCAATTATTACCATGTTTTTACTATTTCTTATGTCCCCAACATTCTATTGGGATCATTACACATTACACCAAATCTTCATAGTCAAAGTTTGGATAATTTTAATGATCATTATCTCCACAAACACATAAGAAATTGAAGACCAATATTTTTCTTCTAACTTGAGAAAGAGAAGACATTGCCCCTGCAATGTGTTCTGTTTTATCAAGTGAGACAAAGCAGTCACCCCTCATTTTTCTGAGGCACTCCTGATCTGTTTAATGGATTATCACCAGATTGCTTCATTTGCATATTGCGGGTAGATAGATAAGGCACCTCTTCAAGAAGTAAATCTAAAACCATTAAAGGAACTTACCTTTTTAGGCAGTGTCCGTATGTCTAAAGTTTTTAATATCCTCCCCAATAGAGAAACTCACCATCTCTCGGGGGATCTCTCCTGGCAACTTTTTGGTTACCCTTTGGACCTCCTTTTCTCACACTATGGAATTTTATTGCAGAACATTTTGTTCATTCTGACTTTGGACAGGTTTATTATCTCTATATATATGTTCTTGATTTGGGTAAGACATTTTTTGAATTTTATTCTATGCAGGGAGCTTTTTGGCAATGACTTCCTAAATAAAATGGGAGTTCATCGCATCTAGGAAGTTATCCCATTATAGGATAATAAAATTCATGTCTTGTCTTGTTTTAGGCTGGTTAAAAGGGTGTGGGAGGAACAACAGGGGTGAGAGACTGGAATTTTTTTTCAACAGCAAGGTGATTTCATTGGGATGCAACCTTGGCTACTCAGGGAAGCTGGAAGCTGTTGCTGTAGTCATATACTGTTTTTGCTCAAGTATTTTTATTGATTTCATGATCTGAATTTCTAGGTAGAAATATTTTTAAAACATTTACATTTTACCTCCTACCAGATTTTTTCAATCCTAATTACGTCATTATTATTATCATTTCTTTACCCTTTAGGGACTTCAACAGTTCAAACTTAAGGCCCAATCCTACGTTTTTGATGCACCTTACGTGATTTGCTCCCTGTGATACCTAAGGTTTTCTTTTTATCCTGTGTTCTCAGTTTTTTGCCCCTAAGCACTGACTTCTTTCCAAAACTATCAATAAAAATATCCAGAAATAGGTTGCAGCCTTCTCAACTGGGGGTAGGTTGAGGAAAAGGCATAAAAACTTTACATCCATCTAAGGGCAGCAGTTCCAGCATTACATTTAGCTGGTAACAGAAATCTGGTGGGTCCCTAAAGAAGAATTCTGCCCGGGCTGACATCCCAGAGATTCTGAGCACTTAAAAGATACTTAACATGCTCCATTGAGGTGTGGAACAGATGCTGAAAGCCCACAAAATCCATGAAGATTATTTAGATGAACTGGCCATATTGTCATGTCTGTCCCTATTAAAAGCCAAAAAATACAAGCCTATTTAAACAAATACCACATGTTCTCACTAATAAGTAGGAGCTAAACAATGGGTACACATGAGCACAAAGAGGTATAAAGGACATTGGAAACCAAGAAGTGGGGAAGGTGGGAGGAGGGTGAGGGAATAAAACTTACCTACCAGAAAGAATGAACACAATTCTGGTAATAGGCACACTTAGGGCCCTGACTTCAGCATTACACAATTCATCTATGTAACAAAAATACTCGTGCCCTCTTAATATTTTGAAATAAAAAAAGTTAACTGTTAAAAAACAAAACCTAATTCTGTTTGGGAAGTAATATATGTTGGGTATTCAAAATTGGCCAAATAATAAAGAAAAACTATTTGAGAAACATGTGTAAGGAATGACTTTGCAAATTGTGAAAGTAAGATCTGAATGTGATCTTTAGTGACATTTGTTTTTAGGTCCACCATGTGAAATGCACTCTAGATACAGTATCTTTTGTTTCAATAATGAATAAACTCCAACCTTTACTTCTTCTTCTAGAAATTTCCCTTCAATTATTTAAAAGGCTGATTCCTGTGACACGCCATCAGACAGCCACTGCTGGATGTATATCACTCCATATTACAGTATGCTACAGATATTTCAGTTACTTTTTTTAATTCACAAAGGATTTTATCATCTCACTTTCTGTATGCTTTTCTGTACCTAACAGAAACATCATTTTTTATGACACTAACACCATGCTAGTCCACCTAGTACTTTGACTTCTCAGGTCTTCAACCTCTTCAAATCTCCTTTTCTGGCTCTGACATTTTGATTTCCATTATCTTGTTCTCTGACTACCATACCTCATCTTTAAATCTCACTTATTATTTTGTCTCAATTCAAACATATTCTCAGCCACATAGGGGCATGTGGCTGAGTGATTCAACCACTTTTTCACTGTTACCATCTCCTTTTGTTACCAGCCAAGTCTGGGTCTTTTCTGCCCACACAGAATAAGTTAATCACTGTGAGACAGGTTTTGCAAAAGGGAAAACTTTTAATTGCAAGGTCACCAAGCAAGGGGGCAGGAAAACAGCTCTTAAATCTGTCTCCCTGAAGATAAGGCATAGGAATATTTACGGGTTATGGAAGTGGGGTGGTTCAAGGCATGGGGAAAGGTGACAGGCAGTAGGGAAAAATAAAGTAACATGTTTGTTCATGCAGGTGTAGTCAAGGTTCATAGCATTTCACAGGACATATGTATAGAAAATGTCAGTGTTATCATGATTTGAGGTTGGAGTTTTGGGCCCTCCAATGTCAAAAAGCCATCTCTGTGTCATTTGCGCAGGCCCAGTTGAAGGCTGAGTGGTCTTCAATGGTTTGAACTGGACAGGAAATGGCCCAAGTTCCTGAGGAACAACTGAAGGGACCATTACCATGGTGACTTATAAATGTTATCTATAAAGTAGCCAGTGAAGGTTAAGTTTCAGTGTTCAAAGGTATAGCCTTCAGCTACTGAGGCCTTCAGCTTTACGAAAAAAGGAAAACAAAACAAAACAAAAAGCAAGTGACCAAGAACAAGCAGTGCAGGCAGACCTGATCAAATTAACCCTTCAGTGTCACTTTGTGTTATCATTTCTCTTCTAACCTAACTTGGACTCAATGCTTTGACACAAATAGTGTTTCTTTTCATAGACCTTCAATTCCTAGATTTTTTTGTTGCAAAAATTATGTTTATCCTACTCTGCAACATGCCAAAGTTTGTGGAATTACTCGTGTTGCATGTATTAATAAATGAAACAAGTGAAGCTTTTAGCCCAATTCTGCTATAACCTGAAGCCATGTGATGATTTTATATAGGAAAAGGGTAAAGGCTGAGGTCCTTAGAGCAGGTTTTTCCCCACAAGCTCCAAAGATAAAGTTGTATTTGTCTGTTTATAGTCTAATAGCCATTAATGTATTCAGTTACTCATAATTTTTATAATTAATGAGTATATACAGGCAGTCCCCGGGTTATGGATGACCCAGATTACAGAATTCTGTACTTACAAATAGGCTCCCAAGGCTCCTCGTAAAGATAATTTATAATTAAATAATTAAATAAATAACTCGGGAACTAGTTTCTTTCACTCATGTAAACAAACCTACATGGCATAAGTGGTTCACCGGTGCAGCGCCTTTATGCTCGTAGTTAGTCTCACTGTTTACATGGCCACTTAAGCGCAGCATCCACTTTGTCTTAACTTTTTTATATAATTGTGTGAGTCTGTGTTTACCCTTATGACTATGGCCCCGACGTGAAAGTTCACTGCAAGTCCAGGTGAACCTGCAGCGAAGAGAAAGGTGATTACAATGGAAACAAAAGTAGAAATAATTAAGTGTTCGGAGAAAGGTGAGACACCGTTATTCATTAGGAAAACAATACGCTTCAGTCTCTCAACTATCAAAACATTTATAAAGGAAAAAGTGAGAATAATGGAACATGTGAAAGGCAGTGCTCCAATGAAAGCATTAATTGTTTATATTACTAAGCAGCATAGTGGATTAATTATTGTTATTATTGATTTGGTTAGAAGATCAAAGTAAGCGTAACATTTCTATTAGCCTAGCATTGATGCAACATTAGGTGTTAATCTTTAATATTTTCTTTGAAATTTCTCTTATCTCCCATCTAAACATTTTGTATGAGTTTGTTTTTATATTCTGTTTGTTTAAATTAAAAGAGCACAATAGTTTCTGTACCTTATTATTACTATTACAGTATTACGCTGTTATTATTAACACATATGAGCCATTACAGTATTGTTATTATTATTGTTACTGTATATGCACTGCTCATCAGGGATCCAAGTTATGTACACATCTGACCTGACAACCTTCTCAGGCACATATCTTGTCTGTAACTTAGGGACCACCAGTATAGAAAAATATAACTAGCAAATAAAGTGATGCTGTTTTTTATGCTACTAATGTAAAATTGTGTAAAAGCAGATATTTAAGTTAAAATTTAAGTGAAATTTTTAGATAAAAATAATGAAATTGATAAGTTAATACGAAAAATTGTCTTGTCATACAATACAGAAATGACTATAAGACAGGAAAAGCTGCATACTAAAGCATGATAATAGTAAGTATTCTTTTTGTTCTTCATCTATTATATGTCAGGAATTTTGATAGATATGCATATACATGTCTGATTTTTAAATCAGTTCTTCCAAGGGGATACATATAGTCTCATTTACAGGTAAGTAAAATTAGATGAAAAAGTTAAGTAAATTTCCCAAAGTAACATAATTGATAAAGGGCAGAGCAGACCAGGAAAATACCGAACTTGCCCAATTCTAATACAATCTTCTTTATCCTCTGCGTTGCCTAGGTGTATATGGAGTGAGGAAAGTCCTCATAATTTTACAGAGAACTTGAGAAAACAAATTTTTGCTTGTTTGCTATGCATAAGGCACTCAGTATGCAGGTGTTGTGCAGGGCAGACGAAAATACATGTTTCTAACCATTTATGTAACATCGAATTTAGGTTGAACATTCACCAAGATAGATCATGTTCTGGACCATATAACACACTTTAACAAATTTACGTTTTTAATTACTTCTTTAAAATGATGAAAATGTATACAGTGCCGTACTCCCATTAGTTATAAAGAACCTTTGCTAATTCTGAATACAAAATTATTTGCCACCAAATACCATCTGCATTAATTTAAAAACACTGTGTAGTACACAATAACATTGTTCTTCATTTTATCTTATTTTATATTTTTCTTTAAAAAATCATGGAGAATCAAAATCATTGGGCTTTTTAAGTTTTCAGAACACACTTCTTTCTTATCCTTATTGCCTAAATGATCCCTCCTTTCCTGCCTGCCATTGGTGCCTTGTTGAGGTACATCAAAATCCAAATGGCAAGCCATCTGTTTCTCCTGCTTAGGAAGGTACAATGGGAAAAACGCCTAATGTTTCTAAGAGTGTTACCTCGTTTTTGGGATGTGGTTCTACAACTGGCAAGTTTGCTGTGGGTCTTACACAGAAGAAAGTCCCCTGAGGCCACAGGGGTAGTGCCTGGCTGTGGAAAGGGCTGTGTGGCCCCTGCTTACTGAATGCAGCAGCCAGGCGTGGCCGCCTGCCAAGCACTGGTGCACCTGTGTGCAGTGTGAGAGGATGGTGTGAGCTCTGGGTGTCTCACAGCACCCCAGAGCCATCTGGAGGAGCAAGTGAGTGCCAGAGAATTAGCAAATTTGGACACAAACCAAGTCAAGCAACTTACTTAAAAGAAACACCAAACTTTCTCAATGTTTCTTCTTCAGAAAGTGATGGGAAAATGACAGATTTAGAGTCAAACAAAACTAGTTTAAAATTACCTCTTTATTTCTTAAATGCTTTGTTACTTTCTCCTTAATTGTCTAATCTTACTGTCCTTACCCATAAAATATAAGAGAATAATATGTGTATAAAGCTCCCAATTTTGTGTACACTGTGGCTAAAGCTTCATTCCTTTCAACTTCACAAACTCTGGAGATACAGGTCCAGGCCTGAGAAAACTAGGTACTTCTCTTTGTACAAATAATTTGTGTAAATCCTCGCCACTCCAGGAATGGACCGTAAAGTCCTCTTTAGTGAGGGCTGTGCTCAGCGATGTGCTTCTGTGAGAACAAGCAGGGCGGGGAGAGTACCTTCCCAGTGGAGAAACCTGGCACACACTCCCTTGACCCAGTAAGACATCATCTTGGTAGCATGTGCTTTTGATAAGATGTGTGGAAAATGGCATTTACCTTTGCCATCTTGCTCCCCAAAATCTACCTGTGAGAGAAACGTTAAGCAGACCCAAACAAAGGAAGAGTCTACAAAATACTCCTCAAAGTTGTCAAGGTCATCAAAAACAAGGCAAGTGCAAGTAACAGCTATTGTGTAGAGGAACCTAAGCCTGGTATCCTGGATGGAATCCTAGAACAAGGAAAGGACATTATGTAAAAATTAAGGACATCCAAATAGAGTATGAACTTTAGTCAATCATGATGTGCCAGTATCAGTCATGAATAGTGACACATGGGCCACAGCAATATGGGATGTTAATAGCGAGGGAATCTGCATGTGATATATACAGGAGCACTCTGTACTACCCTTTCCAACTGTTTTATAAATCTAAAGCTATTATAGAATTAAAAGGTTATTTAAAAAGTCAAATGCACAGGAATTTATAGTAAGGAAAATTGGTACATGGGATGTCTCCATTTTCTTCTCTTACCATGCCTGTCCCTTCTTGAACATTAGACCAGAAAAATTCATTCTTAGAAACTCGTTATATAAAATAGATGCTGTCTAAAGATGCTTTAGTAAAAATTTTTTTAATCGAAACACTTTTTAAAAATGTTAATTACCAAAACTTGTTTTCAGTTAAAACTGATTTTGTACAGGCACAGTTCACAATTCTGTTTGGGAAAGTAAAATACCTAGGAATACTTAGTGCACATTCTCAGTTGAGTGTGAATTTTGCATCATGCAAACTTCAGCGAGCTTCTTAGGTGAAAGGATAATGGGAGTCATAAAATCATGACAGGTAATTTATACTTGACGAATTTGTCCTCATGAAATTTTGTAATAAAAAAATTAAACTTGGGCAAAGCATGCTAAAGCAAATATATACAGTATGTAAATGACATAAGCTAAAACAAGGTCTTTGAGCCAAACAAATTCTGGCCACAGGAATTTTGGGGAAGATGTGAGGAATATGTTTTGTCTAATCTGCCCAATGTGCTAATATTGACTCTATGGATTTGTAAGAAAAAACTGACTGTAATATGAAATAAAGTTTGCTTTCTTCTTCATTAAGTATACATTTGGATGCCAGAGGAGAACAGGTTACGTCCATTCAGATGACCGAGCCGGTCAGAGGCTTGGGACGCAGAAATACCTGGACTTCCAAGTCCAACTCTAATGTCCAAATAGCATTGGCAATTTGCCCAACTTTGAAAAACCTCATTTTCTTCTCTTCGCAGGAAGATAATGATAACTACTTACTGCACCTGGGGATGGGTAATTGTAAAAGAAATAGTTTCTTTCCTTTCTGTTTCCACTTTCCATACACCTTCCTCCCCATTTCTGCAAAACACAAGTTAAAAACTCCATCCATTACTTGCCAGATGAAGTCCAGTTAACCTACAAATCACCGGTTTTTAATTACTCTATCTAGAGTTTCCCACCCACAGGAATAATATTTGTCACAACCCAAACTTTTTTTGAATTATGATAGGTATGTGAATTTTTGTCTTTTTTAACTTCAGTGGAAAATATTGCTGTGGATTCAGATTTACAGGGTAAGTTGTCATATGGAGCGGAACTGGCAGAAGTCAGAGTGAATGTACTTATTAATATGCTGATACAAGAGAGACTGTTCAATCAATATTTGCCATTGTTAATGAGTCTGGTAAACTTGGCTGGAGACTTTTTTCTACTTAATTCAATTTTAATTTTTTGACTTCAAAGAAATGACAGTTAATCCTCAAAAAGTATCCAATCTGACCCAAATTAAATAGCATCCCTTTATGGTATCATCTGCTAATCCCTGCAATAATTGATTTAATTTAGAAAAAAAATACCCCCTTCATTTCAATATGACTTATTCAAAATATTTTGTAGGTCTCATCAAAATTCTTACATCTCTGAATTCTGAATTCCTCTGAATTTGCTCCCGCAAATGTATTTCTTCTTCTCTTCCTCAAGATTCTTTATAATGACTATGTGGGCATCAAAATTAAAAATATAAGGCCATTTATAAGAGAATCTTCTTTAAAATAAGAATATCCTAGTTAGAAAAAAATTTCTAAATGTTCGTGAATAATTCTTATAATGATTATTTAGTTATTTTAGTACTTTATTTTTACAATATTTACTTTCTAATATTTTATATAAAATATAGTACTTTGTTATAATATTTTATTCATATTACGTTATAATTTTCACACGACATCAAATGAGTTTATAGAATACGCTTGGTACTGGAGGAGTTTTGGTGAATGTCTGAATGGATGTCAGGGTGTTTATCTTCTAGTGTCAATTCTACCATTTTCAAACCACATGACCTCAGGCGAATACTGAAATCTCTTTCATCCTCCATGAAAAATGACAGGCAGGACACTGACATTTAAATACCCTCTCTCATGACCTTGGAAAATTATATAATCTTTCTGAGCCTAAGTTTCCTTGTCTGTACAAAAGAGTTAATCATAGTATCTCCATTGCAGGGCAGCTGTCATGATTAAAGTATTCATTACATGCAAAGCACTTAGAATTGAGCCTTATATAGTAGGTGCTATATAACCTTTTTCTTTTACTATTATAACCATAGAGTTTAATTCTATAATATAGAAGCTGTTTCTTACACTAAGGAGAATATAAAAATGAATATGAGAGTCTCTGGCTTGTAGGTGCTTGAAATTCTGTTAAAGGTTTAACCATATGTCATGCACATATGCCCAGTATCACACCATGGGTAGATCCTAGGTAAGGAGACCTTAAAAGTTTACTTCTTTCATTCTTCAAATACTTCAGGAGTACCTTCTATTTTCCATGAACTTTCCTAGGCCTTGAAACTATACAAATGAATATATCATGCAAATGATGATTAGTGATTCTGTTGGGTGAGGAACTGTCTTGATGCAGTGGCGACCTCCGAGCATAGTACTAGGAAAGCAAGCCCGGTGAGCATTAAGCATCAAAGCTCACAGACCAAATAAGAATGCTTGAATCACACAGCTATTGAATCAACTTAAAACACAGAGGAAGAAGCAAGGGAAAAGAGATGACAGACATCAAGACACAGCATAGGAGCATGTGAGTTGGGAGGTCCTCACTACCTAAATCCTGGGGCATACAACAACAGTCACATGTCCCAACACTCTGTCTGCCTTATTGGCCTTCCTGCTTATGGTGCTGATATAAGGACAGAGTTTAGGTTTACACAATGGGGCCCACATGTGGACAGTGCCATGGGCCAATAACACACTTGGTGCATTGAAGCCTGGTGCACTGACAGCTCAATAAACATCTATGAGATTTATTTGCTTTCTGAGCAGAGGACATAGAGGGCTAGAACGGGTGTCATCAGCATGCGGCTGAACTAAAATCTCATGAAATTTAAGTATTCATGCCTGTTGAGTGCATCCTGAACATTTAGTGACTCCTGTATATTTGTATATCATGGAGATTTAACTCATAAATATCTCCCAGTCCCCAGCCCTTTTCGTGTTTAACACACATGCTCTACCTCCTCGCTGCATAATCTCATACTTAACACATCATAAGAATTCTTCCAAAATCTGACAAAAGTTTTACTACTAACTACATGCATACCTGGAATATTTAAAGGTCTTTGACTGTGTTTGCCAAACTGCAAATTTATTCGTCAGAGCAAAAGCGCATTATAGTTATGAAGAAAAACAAAGCAGGCTGAGGATACTTGGCACCAAGTTAGCTAGAGCAACACCCCCACTCCCTGGCACAGTGAGGGCTCAGCCCTTCCAAGGGGAAGAGTTTCCCCGCATCTCTGCCTTGACGTTGACACTGATGTCTGGATCCTTCTGTCGCCCTCAGTGCTGCCCTCTCAGTGTGCCTGGGGCTTGGTCCCCAGCCCCTGTAACCAGTGTTTAGAGCTTGCTGGCCAGTCAGCTTCTGTCACCCTCTCTGTTCCTTCTGCATTGAGAACCTCCACATGGCTTCTCTCTGTGGAAGTGCTTGAAGGAGTTCTCTGCCTTCTTTTCTGTTTATCCATCTCAGGCATACACATCAATTTCTCTTTGGATGGGAAAAAATATCATTTCTTCACATATCCTATCTTTATTTTAAAAATCTCATATCGAGTTATGTGGATCCCTATCTATTTACATGTTATCTATCTATCTATCTATCTATCTATCTATCACCTACCATATCCCTGTCATCTACCAGCCATCTACCCATACATTTATTTCTCCATCTATCTCTTCATCATATGTCAACTTACCTAGTCATGACCCAACCCTCTCCCTCAGGATGTATGTCACAAGAAGTTAGATTGCCTTGCATTGTTTTCTTTCAGTATTCAGACCATGACAGTTCTTTCTTTGGTTTCCATGTTCATTTTTATATTCTGGCTTTCAGTGAGTAACTCCAAGGGCATCAAGCAGGTTTGTATATATCTGAATTCCAACAGTGATAAGATTTAAAATCATTCCTATAGGGTCCTTTGACCTCATGTAAATAAAAACTTGCTTTCAGCTGCCATTGGGAATTGAATACCTTTTAATGCCAAAGGAGTGCCTGTCTATGCAACAGAAACTCTAGCCATGCAAAAGACACACAAAAGTGCTGTTGTGGACCCTTGATATATATGAAAGATACAGGATTGAAAAATTAAAGATGACTTTGGAAAATCAGAGAAGAAATATTTGAAGAAGTAATATTTAAAATGAGATAGGAGAATTCTGACAGGTGAACACTGGACAAAGGGGATTCCTTGTGGAGAGAGGAGAACAAACAAAAACATGATATATTTCTGCATATTTCCAAAGAAAATTCATATTTTCTTATTACTATAAAATCTCTTATTACTATACAATCCATTTTATATTAACTTTATATATTCCTTTATTGTGTAAAGTATGTTTTTCTTACATACACATGTTAAGAATGTATTTATAAGTAACACTTTTGTGTTTTGATATCATATTTCTTTTAAATCTAGTATTAAATATTTGCTATTAAAATTAATGGTTTCTTAAAATTAGGAAAATATGTCAATTATAATACATTCTCAAAAATTCTTATCTAAATAAAAAGGTAAGATTATAACCTGAAAACCCTAGAAAACTCAAAATGTCAATTTGGTTTGCCTTTAGAATATGAAAACAGACTAAGATATGGATTCACATGTATATAAACCATAAATTTTTCTTCTGGTATGCTCACCTTTTGGTTATTTCTACGGTCCTGACTGACTTTGGAGTTACTCCAAACTCTGCATTCAAAAAATAGCTACTCAATTAAAGAAAACTAGACATAATCTTCATAAAGAGTATCTACCCTTCCTGAACAATCAACATTTATCAATTACATATTCATATTTCAGCCTATGTCACTGAGTAAAGCAATCGATCGCTCAATGCATACAATTTTTTAAAAAATTAAAAATCCTTATTAGAATAAAGAACAATGTAAAACTCTGTCAATGCCCTTCAAAATGAAAACACCAATTTTATTTTTGGAATTCTTTGGAATGTCATCACACAATATTTATTTTCTGCAATGACAAGAAATCCATCAGGAGGGCATGCTTCAGGTTTGATGGATTTACTGGTTGACTCATGTCACCAAGGACAGGGCTTTTTCCATTCTTTGATTGGTCAGTCTTCCTCTATATGCAAGCTTTGCATTCACACTTGGCTGAAAGATGGCAACATGGTTGCAGAAGCTGCAGACATCATTCTAGATATAAAAACCATCAAGAAGATGGAATGGAAAATTCCTTCTTCTATTTACTTCTTATGTGCAAAAATTCCATTGAAGTTTCTCTGCTGTCCCGTTGGGCACCTAAACCAGTCACTCTCATGAGAAATAGGACTGCCATGATGAGAGTAGCCAGATTGGGAGCAGTATGGATATTGAGCAAGGCAGCACAAAGCCTCCTCATCAAGCGAATTTTAATGGGCACTGTAAAACCAGGTGTTGGCAAACTTTTTTTTGTAAAGGGCCAGATGATAAATATTTTAGGTTTTTCAGATCATACAGTTTCTGTCAGAATTACTCAAATCTTTCTGTAGCACAAAAGCAGCCATAGACTATACAGAAATGAAAGGGTGTAGCTGTATTACAATTATTTATAAAAACAGATGGCAAGCAGTAGTTGCCAAGTCTTAGCTGAAGTCATGCTCTTCTGTTGGGAATAGAGTTAGTACTTCAGGTGCTGCATATGTGGGAGATCTCAGGATAAGTTTCTGTTTCAGTGAGTGATCTGCTTTCTGCCATCCCCTGGCTTTTAACCACATTCTTCCAGGCACTGGAGAAACATTGTGGGCAAAAAAATCAGATACCCAGGAATATATAGCTGTCAGACTGTCCAGATCGTTCTGAAATAGCAGCATATAATCTGATAAATTTACCAAGAATAGTGAATGTCTTTAACCCCCACTGCTGTGTTCTAGGCACAGCTCTAGATGCTTGGGTTACATTTGTTAGGAATATTCTCTCGTGGAGCCTATATTTTACTGGAAAATGAACATACAAAAGGGAACCTGAAGACATGCCCTCAGGCTGTGTTGACAGACTCTTCATGAGGGTGCTCATAGGTTGAAATCTCCCCCACATAAGACCAGTCTGGGGAGGACTCTGATTGTGGCATTTCTGTGCATCTTGTTGGTTCTTCCCATATACAGATGTGCAAATTTTACTTGTGTATCCTGACTTCCCTCCTGACAAAGCTTGCTATTACTGCTACGACCACACCTCCGCCACTTTAGAAAGCCTCTAATTTGACTTTATCCATGTCTGATTCAGCTGCACTTTTGCTGCTGTTAATAACACGGGCCATCATACGCTGGTTTCTTTTTGTGCGAACTGCTTTCCTATTTTTTATTAAATTCAATTCTCTCAGTTACCTTTTTAAGTTGGTATTACAGTTTTTATTCAATAGGTGAGGAGACAGAAAGAGAAGGAACAATGCCCAGAGAGTGAGGAGCAGATTTTGCACTTTCATTTTGGTCTGTCAGACTCAGAAACCTACTTTTTTTTTATGCTAGACCATATGATGAAATATTAGCATTTCTGGACAAAATGTCTTAATTCAGTTAAAGAGTTCATGGCTTTTTAAGGAAGTATCTTTTAAAAATATATTTTTATTGATGTATTCTACATACGGGAAAAGAAGTGCAAAGTTCGTTGGACTTCTACAAAATGAATACCACCACCACCACCACCATAACCAAATTCAGATCAAGAAAAATAATATTATCAGTACCCTGGATATCCTATCCTGCTTCTCTCTTCTCCTCCACTCCATGGATAACCACTGTCCTGAAAAGGAGGAGTGTTAAGGTAAAATTAATTTTGGTGATTGAAGCTATCTAGTGTTGAGAGGGGCTTTGATAAGAAAGGCTTTCCATAGATTGCATAGTACATGCAGAATCTGGCGCTAATCTCTCCAGAGGGCAGTGATCAGCTAAACAAGTGGCCTGGGAACCATTACACATTCCACAGAGCATAGAGACACAGGTAATTTTTAATGATTATATTTGGAAATTTTACAAGCTGCATAATGACCAAGTCCAGTGGGACTTAGCTATGGGGCAAGAGATAAAGGGAAGTCGAATTTTTGAACGCCGTGATATGTTCCCTGTGCTCTATCAGCACTGTGATAGATCCCAAGCTGCCCCTCAAGGCCGGCTTCCCATGGAAATGTAGATAATTATCTTTACGTCGCAGTGTTTCACTTGTACAGAATCAGAATCAGTGTTGGTGATAGATAAATGTTTCTGAATAAAGAGCAAAATCATGACTAGTAAAGATGCTGGAAACACTGGAAGAAATCTGAAGCAACCACAAGGTATTCTCAACAGGGAATATCTTAAAACAAAAGTATTGGTTGCATGTGTGTCTCTTTTCCTTTACTTTTTATTTGTCCAACTACACTCCAGTCATAACTGCTTGTGCTTTGATTCAATTAAGTTTGACAAGATTGATGTCTTAGGGGTGCAGAGAGGCCTGGTTGAGACTATACACTGCAATTGGAGCATAAAGTATAAGGATTGCTAATAAAAAATAAAGGACTTAGAGCAAAATGTCATTCCATGTCAGTGCTTCCAGGTTAGGTTGGGAAACAGCAATAGTCTTGTTTACATAACTTTGTGTCTGTGTTCACAGTGATAACATGAGAAAGAGACTGAGAGAGAGAGAGAGAGAGAGGAGGAGGAGGAAAAGGAGAGAGAAAGAGAGATACTATGGGGCTCAATTTAATAAATCTTTATAATACGCATACTGCACTCTAAGCCATATGCCATATCCTGAAATAGAAAAGGTCCTTTTAAGTTAATGGTGAGGAAAACAGAAGGACACATACATTTTCTATACAATACATTATCTATTATAAGAGGTGATGGTGCATGGTACAAGGAGTGAAGGCACCTAAATTAGCGAGTGGACCCGGGGTTTTCCTCAAGGTGAGGACACTCGAGTTAGTTTGTCAGATGAAGAAGAGGAAGATGCCGGTCTAGACAGATGGACCAGCCTGAGCAAGAGCTCCAAGTCAAAAACAGCCCAAAAATTCAAAACCAAAACTAAAACAACACACACCTCCCTACACGAGGCTTTCAGGAAACTGCACATAAAATGGTGAATGTAACAAAAATTGAGAAAGAAGTCAGCCTCACAAAAGTCTTGAGGACTCTACATTCCAAGCCAAGGAACGGGGGTTTAATCGTGGGGGAAATGCAGTGCCTCTGAAGGCACAAGGTGAGATTTGAGGGCTTGTGCTTTACTAAACTGTCTCTGGCAGATGTGCATAAATAGGGTTGAGGGGATCAATATTTGAAGCAGAGACTGAGGGATGACTTTATCTCATACCCTGAGTAAGTCAACGGCTTGGGGAAGGTTTGAGTTGAAAGAACCTACTAAAATTTTAAAATAGAAATATGAATTTGTATCAGTTTAACTTGTCTCACCAAGTGTTTCCAAACATATTTTACCAAAGAGATGTTTGTATGAGTGTCTCTGTGTATATTTTTCAAGTAATACATATTAGTGTGATTCTTCAGAAAGATTAGGAATTCTGTTATATTAACATTAGGGAATTGGGATCAGGCTCATAGACTAGCATGCGGGAGTTAAAAAAGTTGATCTCATTGGAGTAGAGAGTAGAATAATAATTACCAGAGGATGGGAAGGGTTGGAAGAGGATGAAGAGAGGTTAGTTAATTGGTACAAACATACAACTAGATAGGAGGAATAAGTTCTAGTGTTTGATAGAACAGTAGGGTGGCTATAGTTAACAACAATGTATTGTATATTTCAAAATAGCTAAAAGAGAAGACTTGAAACTTTGGAGACCAAAAGACAATGGGCCAATATATTCAAAGTGAATAAGAAAATAGAAAAATAATAAATAAAACTGTCAACCAAGGTTCCTGCATACAGCAAAACAACCTTACAAAAGTGAGGGAGAAATTAGGAAATTCCCAGATATACAAAAGCTAAGGGAGTTTGTTACCACTAGACCTCTTGCAATATATGGTCAAGGGAGTGTTGCAGGTAGAAATGAAAGGACAGTCAAAACCATATGAATAAATAAAGATCTCAGGAAAGACAAATACGTGGGGAATTATAAAAGCCATTATTATTGCAACAATGGTTTGTAAGTTGGTTTCTATATGATTTAAGAGACTCAGACTAAATTTTTTAAAAATAATTATTTATCTAAAGTCTAGTATTATTGAAACTTTGGTTTGTAAATTTACATTTTGTTTCCTACAAAATTTAAGACAATAATACATATAAAATAATTTTAGTATAGGTTTTTGGATATACACTGTCATTTTGTCTTTTCAAACAACCAAAAGGGGTGGGGATAGAACAGTTAAAGGACCATGGTTTTTGTACATTATTGAAGTAAAAGTGATATAAATTAAAATTAGAATATTAAATGTAATTCCCCTTGTAATTCCCATGGTAATCCCCACAGTAACTCCAGAGAAAACAGCTATACAACATATACAAAGGATGAGAAAGGAATTTAAATGTTTCTTTACAAAAACCAACTCAATGCAAAAGAAGACAATCATTCAGGAAAAGAGGGAAAAAAATAAAAGGATTATAAAAAACAAACAATAAAATGAAAGCAGTAAGTTCTTCATCAGTAATTACTTTAAATGTAAATGGCTTAATCTCTCCAATAAAAGACGGAGATTGGAAGAATGGATACAAAAACATGATCCGATTACATGTTGTCTGTAAGAGACTCATATGAGATTAAAAGACACAGATATATTGAAAATAAAAAGATGGAAAAATATATTCCATGAAAATAGTAACCAAAAGATACCAGGAGTGGTTATGCTAATATAAGACGAAATAGACCTTAAATAAAAAAAAGTTACAAGAGACAAAGAAGGACGTAATATAATAAAAGGTTCAGTAAAGCAAAACGATATAACAATTATAAACATTCATGAGTCTAATGACAGATCATCAAAATATTTGAAGCAAAACTGACAGTATTGAAAGGAGAAATAGTTGTACAATAGTTAAAGACTTCAATACCCTACTCTCAATAATGGATAGAACAAACAAACATAAGTAAAGAAATGGAGGATTTAAATAAAAAAATAAACAGACTAGATCTAACAGACATATCCAGAACACTCTATCCAACAATAACAGCCATACAAATTCTTCCCTAGTACACATGAGCCATTTTTCAGGATAGATCACAAATTAGGTCACAAATTAAGGCTCAATGGATTTTAAAAGATAAATACATTAACTATGTTTTCCAACCACAACAAGAGAAATCAATGAAACTGAAAAATTCACAAAATTATGGAAATTAAACAATACATTTTTTAACTAATAGGTAAAAGAAGAAATCAGAAGGAAAATTAGAAAATATTCAGAGATGAATAAAAATGAAAATCCAACATATTAAAATCTATGGGACACAGTAGAAACAGAACTAAGGGGGGAATTTACAGCTATATATGTTTACATTAAAAAACAAGAAAGATTTCCAATCAACAACTTGACTTTACAACTTAAGAAACTGGAAAAAGAAGGATAAATTAAACCCAAAGCTATCAAAAGGAGGGGGATAATAAAATTAGAGCAGACATAAAGGAAATGGAGAACAGAAAAACAAGAGAGAAAAAAATCAATGAAACCAAAAGTTGACTCTTTGAAAAAATCAACAAAATTGATAAACCTTTAGCTAGATGGACTAAGAAAAAATAAGAGAAAATTTAAATTACTAAAAAAAAAAAAAAAGAAGGAAAGTGGGGACATTACTATTGATTCTACAGAAATAAAAAAGATTATAAAATAGTACTATGAACAATCATATGCCAACAAATTAGATAATTTAGATGAAATAGAAAAATTCATAGAAACACAAAACCTACCAAAAACTGAAAAGAAATAGAAGAGAAATGACTTATAACTAGTAAGGAGATTAGAACAGTAATCAAAAATCACCTGACAAAGAAAATTCCTGGAGCCAATACCTTCATTGGTGAATTCTAACAAACTTTTAAAGATGAAATAACACCAATCCTGGAAGCAACCCAACTGTCCATGGATAGATGGATGGATAAATAATACATGGTATATGCCTACAATGGGATATTATTCAACTTAAAAAAGAAGCCAATTCTAACAGATGCTATAACATGGGTGGACCTTGAGGACATTATCCTAAGTGAAATAAGTCAGTCACAAAAGGACAGATTTTTTATTATTCCAGTTATATGAGGTACTTAGAGTAGTCAAAATCACAGAGACAGAAAGTAAAATGGTGGTTGCCAAGGGATGAGGGGATGGGCAATAAAAATTTATTGTCTATTGGTCACAAAGTTTCAATTTTACAATTTGAAAAGAGTTATGGAGATGGAGAGTGGTGATCTTTTCACAATATTATCAATGTATTATATTTAATACCACTGAACTATACATTAAAAATAGTTAAGATGATATATCTTATGTGTTACTTTATTATGATGAAAAAAATTGAAAAGGAAACGTGTGCCCTGGTGGAAAGAATATTGAGTGAGACCCAAACAGATTTGTCAGTTGCAGCTCAGTCTTTACCAGCTCTGTGACCTTGAGTAAATCTCTGAAATTCCCTGTGCCTTAGTTCCTTCATATGAAAAATAATATAGAAAATAATATCTGTATCATTGAGTTGTATTAAAAAGTAAATAATACCTTCTTTGTAAAACCCCTGGACTCAGACGTTCGCTCACCTGGAGCTCATGCATTATTAAAAATAAAGCATATAGATTAAGAGCCAAAGGATTTGATATTTTCATTCAAAGTAGGACTTGATATAAGGAGACACTAGCAATGATTATGTATCCAGCGCAAAATATGAGGAAAGGATGCCCGAAAATTATAAATGACAATAAGACAGGATATTTTAAATGAGAATAGGTCCCCAAGTCAAGGGCCTATTATTGCTGCCTTTATAAGCAAACAATCCATTGGTCCCCAACCTGTGATTTGAAGGACTAAAAGAGCAACCTGATTACACAGTGATCTCTAGCAATATCAAACATTTCTTTAGCAGAAAACAGAAACTGCCCTCAGACAAATAGAGATAAGAATAAGAGTATTATTTACTATGTACCTAAGTGACATTTTCTGCAAGTCATTTCAACCTCACAACAATTTTATGAGTAACATGTTATTCTGTGTATTTATAAATAAATCTAGGACAGGTTAAATAGTTGGTCTAGGGCCAACCAGGTAATAAACAGTGGATCTAAAATAGAATAGGGTTCAATTTAAACCCAAATATAACAAAGAAAATAAGATCCAATAACTGCAATAAAATTATCTGAAATCAAATCAAATCAGTTCAGAATCTCAGACCTCTCCCCTAGAGGATATAATTCCATAGGTCTGGCACAGAAATAGGGAATCTCAATTTAAAGTAAGCACACTTTATTATCATCCAAAACCATTGGGACACTCTTTTATAGAATTCCTTTAAATTTTACTTTATTATCTTATCACGAATTGAGGGGCTAACAAAAGAGCAGCTAAATAAAATTGAATATTTTGTTTAGTGACATTTAGACTGCAGAAGAACTTCTCTTAAGTTATCAAAGTCGTATTTTAAGTAATCAAGTTTTCAAATCAAATTTTCTTATTAGATATTGTGACAAATATTTTACCCTTTGCTTTGGCTGTTGGAAAGGTCAGGACCAAGTTTTTAATTCATTGTTGACATGGAAAGTATGAATCTCCCCTGAACACATTCTAACATTCTACTTATGTTTTCCTTTTTTAAAAAATAACTTTAAAAATTTATTTAAGTCAATTTTATTGTGTGTGCATCTATGTATACATACATATATGTAAAATATCTGTGTATAATATACATTTAAGTAATATCTAATTTATTTTTTTGTCAAAAATAAGGATATAGATGCATAAAAAGTGCATCATAAAACATATAAAGCCTTCATTAAAGTAAAAGCACAGTAGTATCAGATTCATTCATTTGAGAGCAGCTCTTTTTTGTTGGTTAGATCAAAAAGCAACCAAAAGAGGGAAATCTAAGAAAATTGAGACAAGGAACTTAGGGAGACTGAATGTAACATCTCTCTGCCATAGGTTCTCAGAAACAACCTAACTGATAAGATAGATATCTTCATTGAATCTTTGGGATTTTCTAGATGTAAGATCATACATCACCAAAGAGTGATAGTTTAATCTCTTCTTTCCCCATTTGGATATGCTTGATTTCCTTCTCTTGTCTGATTGCTCTGGCTAGGACTTCCAGCACTATGTTGAATAGAAGTGGTGATAGTGGGCAACCTTGTCTGGTACCATTTCTAAGCAGAAATGCTTTCAATTTTTCTCTGTTCAGTATGATGTTGGCTGTGGGTTTTTCATATATGGCTTTTATAATTTTGAGGTATGTCCCATCTATTCTGATTTTGTTAAGCATTCTTATCATAAAAGGGTACTGAATTTTATTATTTATTGAGAGGATCATATGATCGTTGTTTTTGCTTCTATTTATGTGATGAATTACATTCATAGATTTGCATATGTTGAACCATCCTTGCATCTCTGGGATGAAGCCCACTTGGTTATGGTGAATTATTTTTTAATGTGCAGCTGAATTCTGTTTGCTTAGATTTTATTGAGGATTTTTGCATCTATATTCATAAAGGATATCGGCCCATGGTTTTCTTTTTGTGCGTCATTTCCTGACCTTGATATTGGCTTAGTAGAATGAGTTGGGGAAGATTCCTTCCTTCTCAATGTTATGGAATAATTTCTGCAGTATAGGTACCAGTTCTTCTTTGTAGGTTTGGTAAAATCAAGTGTGAAACAAGATTCAACCAAGAGACTCCTCGAATTGATAAATGAATTCAGCAAAGTCTCAGGTTACAAAATCAATGTACACAAATCAGTAGCTTTCATATACGCCAACAACATTCAAGCTGAGAATCGAATCAAACATGCAACACTTTTCACAATAGCAATAAGGAGAATAAAATATCTAGGAATATATTTAACTAAGGGGGGGAAGATCTCTATAGGGAGAACTAAGAGATACTGAGGAAAGAAATTACAGAGAATGTAAACAGATGGTAAAACATATCATACTCATGGATCAGCAGAATCAGCATTGTTAAAATGTCTATGCTACCCAAAGTAATTTACAGATTTAGTGCAATCCCCATTAAAATACTAATGTAATTTTTCTCAGATCTAGAAAAAAATAGTTCTATGCTATGTATGGAACCAGAAAAGACCCCAAATGGCCAATGCAAGCTTATGTAAAAAGAACAAATTGGCAGGCATCACTTTACTGGACTTCAAGCTGTACTACAAAGCTATAGTAACCAAAACATCATGTTACTGGCTAAGAACAGAGACATAGATGTATGGATCAGAACAGAGAACCAAGATATAAAACCATCCTCTTATTGTCACCTAATCTTTGACAAAGCAGACAAAAACATACACTCGGTAAAGAATCCCTACTCAATAAATGGTACTAGAAAAATTGGACAGTCACATGTAGAAGACAAAAACAGGATGTGTATCTCTCACCACTCACAAAAATTAATTCACAAAGGATAACAGACTTAAGCCTAAGGCATGAAACTGTAAGAATTCTAGAAGAAAATGTTGGAAGAACTCTTCTGGAGTTTCCTAGGCAAAGAATTTATAAAGACCCCAAAAGCAATCACAGTAACAATAAAACAAATGGGACCTGATCAAATTAAAAAGTTTCTGTACAACCCAGGGGATGATAAATACAGCAAATAGACAAACTACAGAATGGGAGAAAATATTTAGCTATAAATTTGGTAAAGGGCTGATAAGCAGAATCTACAAAGAACTCAAGCAAATCAGCAAGAAAAAAATCAACCCCATTAAAAAGTAGGCCAAAGACATGAACAGAAACTTTTTAAATGAAGTTAGACTAATGGCAATAAACACATGAAAAAATGCTCGACGTCTCTAATCATCAGGAAAATGCAAATTAAAACCATAATGAGATATCACTTAAGTCCAGTGAGAATGGCTCTTATCCAAAAGTCCCCAAACAACAGATGCCGGTGTGTATGCATAGAGAAAGGAACACTTATACATTGCTGACGGGACTGCAAACTAACAATCTCTATGGAAAGTACTACAGAGATATCTCAAAGAACTAAAAGTAGACCTATCATTTGATCCAGCAATCCCACTACTAGGTATTTACCCGAAGGAAAAATAACATTTTATAAAAAATGACACTTGCATTTGAATGTTTATAGCAGCACAATTCATAATCGCAAAGATATGGAAACAACCCAAGTGCCCATCAGTACATAAGTGGATTAATAAAATGAGGTATATGTGTAACAAGGAGTGCTACTCAGCCATAAAAAATGGTAATCTAGTCTCTTGTAACAACCTGGATGGAACTGGAGACCATTCTTCTAAGAGATGTAAGAATGGAAAAACAAACACCACATGCACTCAATACTAAGTTGGAACTAATCGATCAACACTTATTTGTACATATGGAAGGAAAACTCAACAGAAATCAAGTCAGTGGGAGAAGGGACGAGGGATGGATAAATTCACACCAAATGAGAAATTGCAGCTAAATGTACCTTCATTTACAAAATATTTATTATAAAATTTTACAAAATTTTCCTTTGTAGTCTCTATAAAGACTCCATACAATTTCCCATTTTCCCTATGTATGGTGACTTTTGGGACACCCTGTATAGCTGGAGGCAAATGCTCTCCAGATTAGATTGTACTTCATAATGGTTGATTAATCCCTGGTGTATCAGTCATAGGCAACTCATTTCTACATCACTCTGACTAGAGTGACAAGAAAGAAAAGGAATGGGTGATGCGATCAACATTTGCTTTCCATGAACTATTCTTTATTATCAAGAAATCCCTCCAATTGATGAAATTTTGATGAAAGAAAAACATTTGTCTGGTTGTCTCTTTCCCTGCAGTTACAATGAACTAATCCTTGTTTCAGATTCCTTTTTCTTACAAGCAACTATTTCTGTGGTACAGTGGAAGAAATGGAGATTTTGCTTTCAAGTTCAGATTAATAAAATCTGATTGAACAGCAAATATTTTCTTCTAAATAAAGTCAAGTCAGAAGTACTTGGGAAGATTTTTAAAATTTTTTCCAATGGCAAAAATAAGAGAAAAAAGTTTTCATAGTAATAAACACATTTTAATCAAAACTATGGAGCTTACCTTTCCTTGTTTTCTGTTGCTATACAGGAATACCTGTGGCTGTGTAATTTATAAAGAAAAGAGGTTTATTTGGCTCATGGTTCTGCTTCAAGCCTATGCAAGATGCATGGTGCCAGCATCTGCTTCTCGTGAAGGCTTCGGGAAGCTTCTGATTAATAGTGGCAGGTGAAGGAGAAGCAGTCATGTCACATGGCAAGAGAGGGAACAAGAGACAGCAAGGAGAGGGAGGTGTCAAGTTCTTTTTAACAATCAGTTTTCAGTGGATCTAATAGAGGGAGTACTGCTACCTCAAGGAGGGAATCAAGATGTTCATGAGGAATCAGGGCCCAGGACCCAGACACTTCCTACCAGGCCCACCTTCAACACTGGGGATCAGATTTCAACCTGAGAGTTGGAGGGGACAAATACCTAACCATATTATGACCATTAGATGTGAGAGTCTTTTGCATGAATAAGAAAATGGTTAAATGATATATTACTCACTTGTGAACTCTGCAGATGTTTTGAACCAACAAGAAGGCAGATGTAATTTAAACATGTATCATTCATTCAATAACTGTCTCGTTTGCTGATGAAAGGCTCCTCTTTTAGCTGATAGTTTAGGATTTCAGAAGAATTTTTTTTAGATTATTAGAACACATTATGAGAAGAGGAGGCAAGAGTTGAGAAAATTTACTTTATGACAGAAAAGAAACATGAAAAAGAAACCAATGCAAAGTCTATCAATTAGACATTTTCATAAGGAGTTCATGAAATGTTAAAGAGTAACATTTTAAAAAACAGAGAATTTCTTTGTTGTTTTGAATAATTGTGTACCAAATTCACTGTAAGGAGATTAGTTGGGCACATATGTCCATTATATTTACAAATTGAATGGACTTGGATTAATTGTATGTAAGAGAAGAGAAATTAACATTTATTGAGGGCTGACAATAAGCAATGCGTTCTGCCAGGTGATTGCACATTTTTTATTTGTAATACTCGCGTGTTATAAATGCTATTATTCTCAGTTATTAAGAAGATTAAACAAATGGTCAGAGAAGTTTCTAATCAATTCAAAGTTACAAATCAAGTAGGTTATGAATGTGGAATTTAACCTCTCACGTACCCAGCTGCTCCCCAAATTCCTTTCTCACATTGTGTCAGGCTGTCACTGAATGAAGACTACATCTTTGCAGTCATTAAGAAAAAATATATACATGCTTTGGGATAATAATTCTAATTTTTTACTATTCAATAGTAACTGTTCTCCTTTGGTCCAAAATTCTTACCAGAACTTGTATAATTGCTATCTATAACATTTATTCAAACATATGGTTGCTTTGACAATTTACTTGTTACTAATTTATTTAGTACTTTTTCAATGGTGAAAACCTTAGTAAGTTCAATAACTTTTTATATAAATAATCCATAAAAATTACAAACTGATATAGTTTTTTTCTCCCCCCTCAGATTTTATGCCCTGTTCTGTCGCATACTGAGTGTGGGCCACTGTTCCCTCTGGTGCCAAATATAGTACTTGTCATGGTCTCCTTACAATTTCAGAAGCATGAACAATAGGCATCAGCTCCTTATCACATAGGCCTAGTGCAAACGCTGCTTAGCTCCTCTCTCTGAATAGATCTCTGGATAAATACTCAAGAGCTTGTTAGTTTAATCAAAAGGATCGGCTAATTTTAAGGATAAAAAATGGCTATTCTGCATGACTTTACCCTTACGTGGGAGGCCATACCATACAATGTAACGCATACTGTCTTCAGCATCAAGAGATTAGACAACAAATTCTGGATTTACCAATAGCCTTGGGGATTTGAGCAAATTAGTTCACATTTCTGAGCCTTGTTTTCCTCTAATGTAAAAGTAAAATAATAATGCGATGAAGTTATCTTGAATTATGTATGATAATTTATACAATGCTTCTGGTACATTTTAGCATTCAGTCATTATTATTTACAATCACCTTTTCTAAGTACTTTCTAATACCTCCAACTTCTCCTTGCCCCAGACCTCAGTAGGTCAAAGAGCAGGCCAATTATCTTTATATATTTGCTGAACAGAATTTAAACAATTTTAAAAAATGAAACACTACAAATGAAAGGATTTATTTTACATCCTTTAATCTTATATCCATCTTATATCAATTTGATTGTATACATGCAACCACTGTCTCTCATCTATTATTGAAACTAGAAACAAACATATAGTGGCTTTTCTAGAATGACTTCAGGAACATACTGAAGTCTGAGTGATAAGAGGAGTATGCTTCCCTAAATCAATGAGCAAAACTAAAGACAGTATGCCTACAACCTTGCTCAGATGACAATAGGGGCTGATACTACCTGGAAATCTGGTATTGGTTTTTAGTGTTCCTATTTTAACATCCATTACACAGTGGCTGCTGACACAAATTGTGTCCATTCATTGCTTGGTCATAGGTCATCAGGAAAAGTCAGCTCAGAAGCTGTGGTAGCTGACAGCTTCTGTAGTTCCTGCTGCCAATCCTGAAAATAACTAATGATGATCATGCAAGGTTCAGGGAAGATGAATTTTGAAACTGGCCCTCTTCAAGTACAGAAGTACCAAAGGTGAGGCTAGACTTCTAGACTAGGGAACCTGCTTGAAATAGAAAATCCCTGTTGGTAACCATGCTGTGATTACCACTATCTTCAGCTGATCAATTGAGCAAAATCTGATCCTATTTTGAGGCTGGAGAGCAGGCAAAGTCAGAGGCTGCACAAGGTTCCAGTTGCTATTTTGGTTACATCTGCTTTTGTCTCTGGCCACCTTCAGTAATGCATTTACTTCTCAGAGATCCTGTGATGATGTGGGGTACTACAGTAACTCCAACAATCAATGATTCTGGTTCTAAGATATGCTGAATGCCTGAGCACTTCACAGTGCTCAGGTAACTGGGCTGGTCTACCCCCTCAAAAATACATTTTAATATTAAGTTTTTATGAAAATATTTATTTTCAAAATGACATTTATAAGCCAACCATACTAGGATGATAATTTTTTCCTATTAAACAGATAGGAAAAACGTATCTGAAATGATCCACTGTACATGATGAAATGTACAAAATTGTTTTAACACAGGAAGGTAGTTTTGCAATACAATTACATTATAGTGCTGTAGTAGAAACATTGAGTATTACAAAGTAGCAATCAATGAAAAATCAAATATATAAATATTTTTAAAATTGTAACAAGCTGCACTGCACATTTGGAATTTACATTGAAATTAGAATTAAATTTCTTGGCTGGCTCCTTTGTAATAAAGTGGAACGTGGAATACTATAGTTGTAAATTTCCTTATAAAACAAACATCTACAAAATAATTTTGCAAGTAATATTAAAATGAGGAATAAATATGTAGAAACATACATAAAGAACTTCTTTTTTTTTTTTTTATGTCAATACCTTTAATTGTTGTCATTGCTGTGTTTTCTTTTTCTCTTCAGACCTAAGTCATGAACATAGCCTCAGTGGCAAAGGAATAAATAATGTTCAAACTCCAATTCTGATTGTGTCAACCTGTACTCTTGCTAAAAAGTCAGATGATGACTTGCAATTCAAAATAAGAGTGCATAATTGAAAGAGTATGTGCCTTGGAGAAAACTGACCTTGGTTCCAATCCTGTTTTTACCACTATTGACTATATAACCCTGAATAGGTTCCTTTGACATTCTGAACTCAGGGCCCCATCTCTCCAATGATTGTAACAATGACTTCACAGGATTGTTGTAAAGCTGTAAAGCCAGAAAACTTATGTAAGGCAAGCTAATGCAGAGCTAGCCCATAACTAGGCTTGGACAGGCCTTTCCTATTGAGAATAATAAGGTAAGAATGCTACAGTGGCACCAAGTGAACACAGACATGGTGGACTGCGTAGCAGGAGTGCTGCAAAACTGGACATCTATTAGCAACATAAAAGGTAAATTTTCTTTTGTAGTTTATGAAGTTTCTCAGCCTCAGATTCTCATCTCCTATGAGAAGTGACTTGGTCTCTAAGCACCAACCTCCTTGGCAATACACAATTTATCATCTCTCCTCTTAGGCAAGGAATCATTCTGTCTTTTTTTTTTTTTTTAATTTCAGAATATTATGTACAAACATTTTAGTTACATGAATTGCTTTTGTACAGTTTAAGTCAAAGTTGTAAGTGTGTCCATCACCCATATAGTGTGCATTGTATCTGTTAGGTGTGAATTTACCCATCCCCTCCTCCCCTCTCACCTGCTTGATTTCCATTGAATTTTCTACCATATGTGCAAATGGGTGTTGATTTATAAGTTTCAATTTAGCGGTGAGTACGCATAGTTTTTGTTTTTCCATTCTTGTGATACTTTACTTAAAAGGATGGCCTGCAGTTCCAGGTTTTCACAAAAGGTATTATTAGTTCACTATTTTTTATGGATGACTGACTAATATATGTATCGCATTTTATTGATCTACTCATGTATTGATGGGCACTTGGGTTGTTTCCACATCTTTGCAATTGTGAATTGTGCTGCTATAAACATTTGAGTGCAAGTGTCTTTTTATAAAATGCCTTTTTTTCCTTTGGGTAAATACACAGGAGTGGGATTGCTGGATCGAATGGTAGTTCTATTAATACCTTTAGTTCTTTAAAGTATCTCCATATTACTTTCCGTAGAGGTCATACTAGGTTGCAGTCCCACCAACACTGTATAAGTGTTTCTTTCTCTCTGCATCCATACCAGTATCTGTTATTTTATTTTAATTTTTTTTTTTTTTGCCCACTTTCTTGACCCTTTATTTCAGAGGGTTTTGGCCTCAATGCTGTTGACATATTGGGTTGGATAATTTTTTTGTTGTGGAGCCTGTCCTGTGTACTGTAGGATGTTTACTAGCTTACCCGGCCTCTATTCACTATGGCACTTTTTGATAAGAGCTATTCTCACTGGAGTTAGGTTATATCTCATTATGGTTTGCTTTGAATTTCCCTGAGCATTTTTTCACATGCTTATTGGTCATTAGTCTGTCTTCCTTTGAAAAGTTCTGTTCATGCCTTTTGCTGACTTTTTCATGGGGTTGATGTTTTCTTGCTGTTTTGCTTGAATTCTTTGTAGATTCTGGTTATTAGCCCTTTATTGGATGTATAGCATACAAATATTTTCTCCCATTCTGTAGGTTGTCTGTTCTTGTATAGTTCCTTGGCTGTGCAGAAGCTTTTTAATTTTTTCAGGTCCCATTTATTTATTTTTGCTGTTGCTGTGCTTGCCTTTGGGATCTTCTTCATAAAATCTTTGTCTAGGCTGATACCTGTAAGAGCTTTTCCAACCTCTTCTTCTAGAATTCTTATAGTTTCATGCCTTAGGTTTAAGTCTGTTATCCACCATGAGTTGATTTTTGTGAGGTGAGAAGTGAGGATCCTGTTTCCGTCTTCTACATGTGGCTATTCAATTTTCCCAGCACCATTTATTGAATAAGGATTATTTTCCACAGTGTATGCTTTTGTCTGCTTTGTCAAAGATCAGGTGACAAGATGATGATGGTTTTATATCTGGGTTCTCAGTTCTGTTCCATTGGTCTATGTCTCTGTTCTTGTGCCAGTACCATCGTGTTTTGGTTACCACAACCTTGTAGTATAGCTTGAAGTCTGGTAAAGTGATGCCTCCCAATTTGTTCTTTTTGCTTAAGGTTGCTTTGGCTATTCTGGGTCTTTTCTGGTTCCATATGAAGCATAAAATTATTTTTTGTACATCTGCAAAAACTGACATTGGTACTTTAATGGGGATTGCATGAAATCTATAAAACACTTTGGGTAGTACCTAGGGATATATTTAACCAAGGAGGTGAAAGACCTCTACAGGGAGAACTATGAAACACTGAGGAAGGAAATTGCAGATGATGTAAACGAATGGAAAAACATATCATGGATTGGCAGAATCAACATTGTTAAGATGTCCATTCTGTCTTTTCTATTTCCATTTCATGGTGAATATGATGCTATTATTAGTTTTATCATGATATTAATATATTAGTTATATATTTTTGCAATCATATATTGGACCCCTGAGAGAAAGGTCTTTTCTATATCTCCATTATGTCTCTAAAATAGTATATATTCACTTGTACCCTTATTCTACTCTAATCTGCTTTCATAACAGGCAGCAGGCTGATAAAATGTAACAGAGTTTATCCTTAATGATCTCAAGTATATAGTGTAAAAAATAAAATTATTATTCCTTAGTCACAAGATAATACCTGGATATCACCTTTATGAAACCACAGATGCAGCCCTTAAATAACTAGATACCTCTTGGGAAGCATTTGCTATTTGGGTAATTTTTCTGATATCTAAGCTCTTCCTTCATACCTTGTTGGTTCATATTATGTCAAAATATGGGGAGTAGATCTAGCTCTCAAGAGTACATACCTTTTAACAAATTTCACCAAGATATAAAAAAGTAGGATACAAAGTTATTCACTTATAATAAGACATAGTTTTCCTCATGTGAAAACTAAGAATAGAAGTTGCCATCATTAATGTTCTCTTCTTCTATTATGCCAGCCTTGAGTTTCTTTGGAAACACGAAATCAGGAGAAGGCAATAGATATGGGTTTGTATCAAAGGACCACAAGCTAAGATAGTTTGTTGTGTTCATTTTGTGGTGATGGTCCTTGGCGTATTATCTGGAAATTGTTTACTGAATGTCCCTTTTCTTTGGAAAATAGTATATTGCTACTACCAATCATAGACTCACTCTATCCTGTGCTTCTAAGCTTCACCATAAGGAGAATATAAGATTTCCTTCTCATTGAATACTTTTTTTCCTTCATATGTATTAATATAAGTTGTATCAAGTATTGATAACCTGAAGGCCATTTAATCATTTTTTGCAACATCGCAAATCTATATTCTGATCCTATTCACTTAGAACTTAGCTTTATTTTATAAGGCCATCTCTTTTCTTAGATTAAAAAAATACTATTATTTTTGGCATTGGGGGCTGTTTACAATAGTCTCCAAGTACTGCGATATACAAACACAATCTGTAGAAAGGATCAAGGTAACTCTGAACCCCACGGTCTTCCCTGCTGAACATGAGCCTGTATCAGGGTCTGAACCCCTGCCTCCCTCATGCTCTGCAGTGTCACATAGGACAGATGAGGCACAGTTCCCAGCCAGATATTTTTTTCACTTTTTTGTTGAATCTTTGTTATTGATAAATAGGCCTATCCCCCCTCTACATTTTTTAAATAATTTTTATTAGTTGATCTTTCTGAACTGTGGCTATTGCCACATTTTTTTGAATAATCACTTGTAAACTTTTGCTTCTACTTGAAGCTATTTCCTTTACTCAGGTTGAAGGAATTTTGTTGCTTTGGTGGGGGGGGGGGGCTTTGGTAGTGTCTCCGACATCGGAATGAGAAAGTGTGGACTTGAGTACCATGATGTTCTAGCTTTTTAACTCTACCTTTATGTGTCCTTTTATATCAGAAGCTAATAGTAGACATTTGCACACCAAGAGAGCTAGCATTATGTAATAAAGGATAGCCATTAATATGTATGCATTTGCAATATGTTCGAGATAATAAAAATGATCAAATATAAAGCATATGTTGTAGCAATTTCTAGCTCTAGCTAATGCTTACCATTTTAAAAATTATGTAATTACATTCATCGCTCAACTTTACTCTTAGAATGTCTTTATCACACATGCTGATATTTTCATATCAGAGATTATGTCTCTTTAAATAATAAAAGTAAGAGTAAATGGTATAAAGTGTAAGGAGAAACCAATTAATAATGGACTAAATACAAACTTACCTGTAGTGGGCTTTTATTGGCATTTTACTTAGTGCTAAGGAGTTTACAAGAAGGCTATTCAAAGAAGCTCAGAATTGAGCCTCTAGTCAGAGACTTGTAAGAATTGTTTTCACCAAGTCTATAAGGTCCTTAGAGATACAACCTGTAATGAGGGAATAAAGATTGCACCATTTGACCGTTTTGTGCTCCTCGACTGCATTTAAATGCTGTGTTGAAAGAAGTAGTGGTCTGAGTGTTTTGATGAGCTCTTAACCTTCCAATTGTATTTCCAGGCAGGAGTCAGGACAATGAAGATAAAATGTCTGTGAGCGTCTGGAGCCTCTTCCTCATGTTCCCTCCTGTTGTTGCTCACATGATTGTTTGCCAGGTGTCTAGGGAAAATACATTGAAAACAGAAAAGTTCTGAGTGTTTATCTACTCTAAGGCATGGAGTAGCTTGGGACAACTGATGCAGTGTTCAGTTTTTGCAGCTAGAGGGGCGGCAAAGTTCCAAGTTCTAGAGTGTACCAACCTGTCTCACCTCTCTTCTTGTCTACTCTGCTTTATGTAGCTACCTCTTCTGTTTAGGAAATTTCTGCAAGCTGCGACTCCTCCTATATACCCAGAACTTTCCCCGGTCCTGATTTCCAAGTCTTGGTCCAGTTATTTTGTGCTTTTCCCCACCTCTGTCTGACACATTCAAATTGATGCTTACTCAGAATTTCCCTGGGTTTCCATTTGATTGTGGTTCAGACTGGGCAAAGTAGCTTGATGCAAGCACATCAACATGAAGGAAGGAAGCTGTGTTCCCAGGGCTTGTGAGAGCAATGAAAAATAGCCCTAAGCAGACTGACCGATAGAAACCTCATTTTTTAATTTATTTTTTCCTCACCAAGGATTTTATAAACTTCAGTTTTAGCAGATTTATTGTTTTGGTAGTTTTTAAAGATTTCAAAATGTCCTGATATTTTCCTAGGTCAAATCAGTCCCTTGGGGAAAATTCTGAACATTCTGGTAAAATTATAATTAGAATAGTCCTAGTAAGCTGATTTCAGGAAACCTAGTGTAAAGGAGGTAGGGTCTCCTTTGTTCAAAATACTGTCTTCATTTTCTGCACACTTGGCAATGCCATGGAGAGATTAACAGTGAAATTGTTCTGAGACCAGTTTTCTGGCTTTTCAATACTTCAGATTCTACAAAACTTCATTCTTCCACTAAGGAAGGTAATACTAGTGGGAATAGAAACAAAAAGAAAGGAATCATCTTTTGCTATCTCAGGAGTTATATTCACATTCAAAGCACTTTCTAGCACATTTGCTTTCAGAAATCTTCACATTTTCCTGAAGGGCAGGTAAGTGTTTTTATCCCAATTTTACAGATGAAAAACTTGAAACCCAAGGTTAAGTGACTTGCTTGCAACAGCACTGAGAGCCGATGTCAAGATCAGACTTCCAACATCAATGTTTGATTGCTCAGACCACTCAACCACGACTCTTTCTAAGTATAACACAAATGATTGGAAAATAGTTTTAACTGTTCTTAGGAACACAAACATTCTCAACTGTGTTCTGGGTCAGAATAGGCTTTCTAAAATACCTGAAAAACAGAAATACTGAAGGCAGAGTGATGGCTGCTCTATTTAACTGATATTGCTACTATTGTGAATAATTTAATTGGTTATTTTACTCATTGTTTATATATCTTCATTCATTCAACAATCATTTATTTAGCAACCAATAACATAATTATGAGTTTAATGCAAATATGTACCCATAAAATAATGATGCCCACAAAGAAGTAAGATATCATGAAAGAGACCCAGCAGAAACAAAATAAAACTAATATAGAATCATAGGGATTTCAAATATGGCTTTGTTAAATGTGCATAAAGAACAAATGATACTCTATAAGAAAGACACCTGTACCCGAATGTTTATAGCAGCACAATTCACAATTGCAAAGGTGTGGAAACAACCCAAGTGTCCATCAATACATGAGTGGATTAATAAAATGTGGTATATGTATACCATGGAGTACTATTCAGCTTTGAGAAACAATGGTGATATAGCACCTCTTCTATACTCCTGGGTAGATCTGGAATGCACTCTACTAAGTGAAGTATCCCAAGAATGGAAACAAGCACCACATGCACTCATCATCAAATTGGTATTAACTGATCAACACATAAGTTGACATATAAGAATAACGTCTATTGGATGTCGGGCAGGATGGGGGGGAAGGGGAGTGGGGAGGGGGAGGAGGGGACAGGTATATGCATATACAAAGACTGCAATGCACACCATCTGAGAGATGGACACACTTGAGACTAGGACATGGGGGGGACAGGGGGCAAGGGCAACATACATAACCTAAACATCTGTACCTCCATAATATGCTGAAATTAAAAAAAAAATCCCTGACCCTGCCAGGGGGAGGGGTGCTGGTCTCGAATCACCTACAGGGTGCCCAAGCTGGATCGATTTCACTCCACCTCGGGAATTGCCCTGCTCTCCTGGAGTTTCCAGGCAAGCAGCACCTGGGAGGGCTTGCAGGTAGGGAGCTTGCAGTCTGAGTACCCATCAGTCTGCTGTATGGCCCCGAGAGGAAATGTCCCATTCCTTGGAGATGCCTCCATGTGACGGCTTCATTGTCTCTCTGGGCACCCATGGGTAGGGAAGGACAAGGAGAGAATGGAGCACTACGGCGTCTGCTGATAGGCTTGGGTCTGCGTGCAGGGAGGTGACCCAAGGGGGCTGAGAGTCTAGTGCCGAGTCCTCAAGAGGCCACTGCTCACTGGTGGCAGCCGTCTCTGGGCTGGTGCTGGCAGGTCTCTCCAACCACTCAGGAGCCCTCCAGCAGTCCAAGATGCAAGGGAGGGGAAAGTTAACCGCTCCACCTACCCTTGTCACTGGTCTCCAAGCCTCTCGGGACCTTTCTCCTCCCAGTTCTCCTCCACAATGTCTTCCCGTGGAGTCTCTTGTAGTTTCAGGCACCCTTACTTCTGACCCTCACCCAACCTATGTTTCTCTGCTAGTTTATTTTTTTATCTTTCTTCTAAAATTTGTCTTTTTTTTTGCAGAGACACTCTGACTGGTGGCTTTTCTCATCCACCATCTTGGCTCCTCCCCCTGCAGAAGCTTTTTAATTTAATCAAGTCCCATTTATTTATTTTTGTTATGGCTGTAATTACCTTTGGGGTCCTAGTCATAAATTCTTTGCCTGGCCAATATCTAGAAGAGTTTTCCTATATTTTCCTCTGAAATTCTTATGGTTTCATGCCTTACATTTAAGTTATTTATTCATATTAAATTGATTTTTAAATGGTAAGAGATATGGATTCTGTTTGATTCTTCTGCATGTGACTATCCAAATTTTCTAGCACAATTATGGAATAGGGCTTATTTTTCCCAGTGCGCATTGCTGTCTGCTGTGTCAAAGATCAGTTAGCCATAGGTAGATGGTTTTATATCTGGGTTCTCTGTTCTGTTCCATTGGTCTATGTCTCTATTTTTGTGCCAATACCATGCTGTTCTGGTTACTATAGCCTTGTATTAATAGTATAGTTTCAAGTCTGGTAATGTGATGACCCCAGATTTAGTCTTTTTGCATAAGATTGCTTTGGTTATTCAGGCTCTTTTCTGGTTCTAAACAAAGTATAGAATTATTTTTCTAGATCTGTGAAATATGACTTTGATATTTTGATGGGGATTGAATTCAATCTGTAAATATCTTTGGGTAGTATGGGCATTTTAACAGTATTGATTCTACATATCCATGAGCATGATATGTTTTTCCATTTGTTTGTGTCATCCATGATTTCTTGCCTCAGTGTTTTGCAGTTCTCTTTGTAGAGATCTTTCACCTCCTTGGTTAAGTATATTCCTAGGTATTTTATTTTCTTTGTAGTGATTGTGAATGGCATTGAGTCTATGATTTGTGTGTTAGCTCAACTGTTATTGGTGTATATAAATGCTACTGATTTCTGCACATTTATTTTGTAACCTGAGACTTGGTTGAATTTATTTATCACTTCCAGGTTTCTCTTGGTGGAGTCTTTGGGGTATTCTAAATATAAGATCATGTCATTGGTGAAAAATTATAGTTTGACCTCCTCTTTCCCAATTTGGATACTCTCTATTTCTTTCTCCCGCCTGATTGCTCTAGCCAGGACTTTTAGCACTGTCTTGAATAGGAGTGGTAACAGTGGGCACTCTGATCTTGTTCCAGTTTTTAGTGGGAATGCTTTCAAATTTTCCCCATTCGGTATGATGTTGGCTGTGGGTTTTTCATATCTTTTATAATTTGGGGCTATGTTCCTTCTAAGCCTAGTTTTGTTGAGGGTTTTTATCATGAATGTGCCCTGGATTTTATGGAATGCTTTTTCTGCATCTATTGAGATAACCATATGGTCTTTGTTTTTGCTTCTGTTTATGTGGTGAATCACATTTATTTATTTATCTATGTTACACTACCCTTGCATCCTTGGGATGAAGGCCAATTGGTCATGGTGGATTATATTTTTGATGTGCTGTTGAATTTGGCTTGCTATTGACAGTATTTTATTGAGGACTTTTGCATATATATATTCATAAGGGATATTGGTCTGTAGTTTTTGTTTGTGTTATGTCCTTTCCTGGTTTTGGTATCAAGGTGATATTGGCTTCTTAGTGTGAGTTGGGGAGGATTCCCTCTTCTCAATGATATAGAATAAATTCTGCATGATGTGACCCAGTTCTTCTTTGTAGGTCTGTTATATCCCAACTATGAATCTCTCTGGTTAGGAGCTATTTTGTTGTTGTTGGAAGTTTTTGTTACTGCTTCTATTTCACTACTCATTACTGGTCTTTTCAGGGGTTCTATTTATTCCTGACTGAGTCTTGGGAGGTTGTGTTTTTCCAGAAATTTGTCCATTTCCTCTGTACTTTCAAGTTTATGTGCATAGAGATTTTTACAGTATCCAAAGATAGTATTTTGTATTTCTGAGGTATCAATTACAATATCTCTTTTTTCATTACTGATTGAGCTTATTTGGATACTTTATCTTCTATTCCTGGTTAATCTGGAAAGAGTTATATCAATTTTGTTTATCTTTTCAGAGTGCCACCTTTAGTTTTGTTTATCCTTTGTCAATACAAAGGATATTTTTATTGTTTTCCATTTCATTTAGTTCAATTCTGAGCTTATTTATTTCTTTTCTTCTGCTGCATTTGGGTTTGGTTTGTTCTTCATTTTCCAGTTCCTTGAGATGTGTCATAAGATTGTTAATTTGTGATCTTTCTGTCTTTTTGATGTAGGCATTTTAAGGCTACCAATTTTCCCCTTAGGACTGCTTTTGCTGAATCCCATAGATTTTTGACAGCCTGTGCCCTCTTTGTCATTCAGTTCAAGGAATCTTTTTGCTTTCCATCTTAATTTTCTTATTGACCCAATAATTGTTCAGCAGCAGGTTGTTTAATTTCCATGAATTTGTGTAAGTTTGAGTGTTTTTCTTGAAATTGATTTCTAGTTTTATTCCACTGTGGTATGAGAAGATACATGGTAGATTTCTATTTTTTTTAATCTGTTGAGAGATATTTTGCGGCCTAAAATATGATAAATCTTGGAGAATATTCCATGTGCTGATGAGAAGAATGTATGTTCAGTAGTTTTTGTGTAGAATGTTCTGTGTCTGTTAGGCCCATTAGTTATATATGGTTTTTATAATGTTGGAGAATTTTCCTTCTATTCCTACTTCACTGAGTGCTTTTTATCATAAAAGTGAGTTGAATTTTGCTTTGTTTGTATCAATTGAGATGATTGTGTTCAGAAATATACATATAATTTTTTATAATACCTTGAAAAACATGGCTTTGAACTGTGCATTGCCTCTTATACACAGATTTTCTTCCATCTCTGCCATCTCAGAGACGTCAAGTCCAACCACTCTACTTCCTCCTCATCCTCAGCTTACTCAAGGTGAAGGTGAGAATGAAGACCTTTATAATGATCCTTTTCTTTTCTTTATTTCCTTCCTTCTTTCCTTCCTTCCTTCCTTCCTTCCTTCCTTCCTTCCTTCCTTCCTTCCTTCTTCTTCATTTTTTCCTTCCTCCTCTTCCTTTCTTTTTTTCTCTTTCTTTAAGAATATTATAAGGTACATATGATTTGGTTATATATATTGCCTTTGCACTGCCTGAGTCAGAGCTACAAGCATGCCCATCTCCCAGACAGTGTGCACTGCACCCATTAAGTGTGAATTTCCTCATCTCCTTGTTTCCCCTACTACCTGACTGGCACCTGTTGAATGTTATTTCCATATATGCACTGTCACTTAATAAATAGTAAATATATTAATGAATAAATAGTGAATTGTTTCTTTATAATTTCCTTAATGTTTTCTTTTCTATAGTTTTCTTCATTGTCAGAATACAGTCTATAGTACATGCAATATACAAAATATATGTTAATTGACAACATATGTGTTATTAGTGAAGCTTCTGGTCTGCAGTATGTTATTAGTAGTAAATTGTACATAGATATTTCACTGCATGGTCAGTACCCCCAACCTCCACGTTATTCATGGGTCGATTATATATACAAACACACAAATACACACACACACAGATGTTCCTCAACTTTCAATAGGGTTACATCTTTACAAACCAATTGTATGTCAAAAACATCATACATTGAAAACACATTTAATATTCTATTATGTTCATTGTGAAGTTGAAAATTTTTTAAGTCAAACCATCATAAGTTGGGGACCATCTATATATAAACTGCACATGTGAGGCATTTAGGTTGCACACTCTTCATGAGAATCTAATGTCTGATAATCTGCGGTGGAGCTGAGGTTGTGATGCTAGTGCTGGGGAGCAGCTGCAAATACGGATCATCATTAGTAGATAGGTTTGACTCACAGAGACCATCATAAATCAATTGCTTGCAGACTCATATCTAAACCCTATCAGTGAGTGGCAAGTGACAATTAAGCTGCATCTGATGGCAGGGTTTATAGTGGCAAATGAATTGATGTACTTCAATTGCATGGTTGCATCTGGTGGCAGGCTTTAAGTCAGAATTAGAAACTTATTTTAGTCTGGGCA
>RJWJ010013176.1:0-12183 GCA_004363605.1 Indri indri
CAAGGACATGGTGGACACCCTGGGGCAGCTAACTGTGCATCACACATGAGCACACGTCAGCGGCTCCCTGAAGACTCGCACAGAACATTAGTAGGCTGGCATGAGAACCCGAAAACCATGGCTCACCTTTGCAGCCACAACTGGAATGACCGCACGGTTTAATCACGTTGTGTAACATGGTTTAATCACATAACCCATCACTGCTTTCACACATGCAGACAGAAAGAGGCTCCTGCAATAATTATCCAGCCAGTCCAACCAAAAACCTAGCTCCTGAAGGGAAAGACCAGGATTAGGAAAAAAACAAAACAGGATTAACCTGACAGGCTGGCTTCAATCTTCATTGATCATGCATTGAAATCATTGTGCAAGTCTTTATTTTGCTGCATTTTGTTGACAACGTGTACTGATGCAGTGTGATTGTAAATGGATTCCAAAAGGCTGTGCGGACGACATATCAACTCTCTAGTTTTGGCCAGGCGCGGTGGCGCACGCCTGTAATCCTAGCACTCTGGGAGGCCGAGGCGGGCGGATCGTTCTGAGCTCAGGAGTTCGAGACCAGCCTGAGCAAGAGCGAGACCCCGTCTCTACCAAAAAAAAAAAAAAAAAAAAAAAAATATGGACAGCTAAAAATATATATAGAAAAAATTAGCCGGGCATGGTGGCGCATGCCTGTAGTCCCAGCTACTCGGGAGGCTGAGACAGTAGGATTGCTCGAGCCCAGGAGTTTGAGGTTGCTGTGAGCTAGGCTGACGCCACGGCACTCGCCCCAGGCAAGAGAGTGAGACTCTGTCTCAAAAAAAAAAAAACAAACTCTATAGTTTTTTCCTAGTGTGTAGTAGCTCTAAGATCTCTCATCTGAATCAGTGGAAGAAGCTTAGAAGAGCTATTAGTGAGACTGATTCTCTAACGATCTGTTTAAACCTTCACGAATCCACACGGAGGACAAAATATTTCCAACCACAATTACGCAGGATTGTTGTGCAGCAACCTTGCAAATTTACGCCGTAGAGCTCTGTTTGGTTCCTGTCAGGTGATGGGAAGAGGATGAAGGTATATTTCCTTCGACATACACAGGGTCCACATTGTTGAGCTAATGTTTAAAAAAATAGTTGTGAATTCAAGTGATGCTGGGCCTAGTTTGCATGTGAGAAGCTACATGATTGGGAACACTCCGCACTACCCTCAGAATCTATGGGGAAAACACAAACTGCATTTCAGATCTTAAAACCCTCCTTGTGCGCTATGCCATTCCCTTGATGAGGAATAAAGTCTTTCAGATGCTTCACTTTTGCTGGTTCGGCTCTGCCTTGGAATGCTTCAAATCTCCCCTTTTCTTATATGCACCTTCTTCTTCCTACACCCCAACCGCTTCCACTCTCTGTGTAGAAGAGCATAAAAGGGAAGCACTGAGGCCCCCCCCACTTTGTATGTTCAGCACATATCACACCCGTGGCAGTTCCTCCATTGGGTGCGGATGGCTTGGCACTGAGGGTGGGCATTTTCTCTACCATTTCATGATTGTTTTTAGTGAATATTTTTTCTTTTTCAAACATCTTTTTAGATGCCATGCCTCATAACTTTTATCTAATACAAATAATTCTGTGATTATCTTATGTGCACTTTCCATCTTAAGGACTTGATCTTAACACTCCAACTCAAGAATGGAGAACAACTCTCATTGAGAGAAGGTGGTTTTATAGCGCTAGGAAATCTTCTCGGAGTATAAATGTTTTGTTTGTTTTTGAGATAGAGTCTCCCTCTGTCTCCCCAGGGCTACAGTGCAGTGGTATCAACATAGCTCACAGCAACCTCAAACTCCCACGTTCAAGCAATCCTCCTGCCTCAGCCTCCTGAGTAGCCGGGACTGCAGGCATGTGCCACCATGCCCGGCTAATTTTTCTATTTTTTGTAGAGTTGGGGTCTTGCTCTTGCTGAGGCTGGTCTTCAACTCTTGGCCTCAAGCAATCCTCCTGTCTCGGCCTCCCAGAGTGCTAGGATTACAGGCGTGAGCCACTGCTCTGGGCCAGAGTACATGTTTTTAAAGATGACTTGTTCGAATGTTAGTTATTAAAACTGCCCAAAAAACAAAGGTCCTCTTAGTTCAACTGGAAAAATTAGCTTCAAGGCTGTGCTGACAACATTCTGTGTATCTGCTTCCCAAGCTGTCCCCATGTTGATTTGTGCCTACCGGATTTGGGGTGTGGGAGAGCAAGGTGTTACCCTTTGCTCTTCTGTAGACTGCAAGATTGAGCCAACCTAGCAAAACCTACGCAGAGATCTTTCTTGGACCTAACTATCAAAATGGAAACCTGGACCAGGTGAGCAAAGTTTTAGTTTTTGTGTTGCCTTTTCCCTCCCCTCCTCCCTCTTCCTTTTCTCTTTTCTTTTCTTTTCTTTTCTTTTCTTTTCCTGTCTCCCTCACTCTCTCTCTCCTCCCAGCCCCTTCCTTTCTTCCTTACTTTTTTCTTTTTTTTTTAATGGATAAGGCATTTGTTGAGCTTGGCTACAAATGTAAATCTGAATTTCATTGAATGGACAAGATAAAAATATCAGTTAAAAAAAGCATTAATAGCATTTACATGTTTCGATATTAAACTTTAATTTTTCTGTCTGTTGTCTACATAGATTGCATGTTTTTCTGCATCTAGAATGCAAGATTGAGTCTGAATATGCACACATTGAAGACAACACATATTTACCCAAATAAATTGAGTAACTAAAATGCTGAGGATAAAATTTCATGACAAATAATTCATTCAGGTGCGGCAATGCAATTGGCTGATGGCTTGTGCAAGATGTCACGTTATTTATGGTTAGTAGTAGTGCAGCCACTCACCTCTTCGGGGCACTGTACAAATCTGAGAGTGTATTGAATGGAAAGGAGGTGCTGCTTAGCTTTCCGTCTGTAACAACCAATCTGATTCATGAGAGTTCAATCTAGAATACAAGGAAGGAACTAATGATGAAGTTGAGCTGTATCAATACTTCAGAGATATTACCATGTTCTTTATCTTGGGCAGGCAGGAGTGGTAATTGGCCTCATAAACTTGGCAAACATTAGGGTTGCCAACATTGTGGCTTGACCTGCTGGTACAGTTCAGCTTCCTTTCTAGTAAAATGGAGGGAGAACTTATTATAATAAATATTTGCTTTATTTTACTTTTTAGAGCAGTTCTATTTTGCCCTATTAAGTATATAATGTCATATACACAAATCCTTAAGCAGGTATTACCAGAGGACACAGGTATCTTTTTATAATGTGAAATGTCTATTTCATTTATTCTTTTGCAAGTAAGAGGTTTAGTTCTCATGTTAAGAATTTTATTTAGTTATATCAAAAGTTATCCCTTGGAAGGAGGGAGTAGGGAGAAAGGGAAGAAAAGAGAAAGTACTGGTCAGTATAAATTGTATTTTTAAAAGACCTTCTCCGTTCTCTCCCAGCCCCCTCTCACACCTACACGTAATTACTCTGGTCTATAAAATGAACGGTTCTGGTTCCATGAAGACACATGATCCCACATGGCTAAAGAACAGGTTCCCATTATTTGAACACCCTGTGTGGAAGACGGAGGGGGTCAGGGACTTACTGTCTTTGGGGTACCCAATGCCACTGGTGTTGGGCACAAATTTAGCTCCTGCAGAGGCAATTCTGCCTCTAGGTAATTCCTTTGGCTCTCAACATCCAATTTCCACATAGGTAGCCTCACGGACTTGACTTCAGTTATTATTAGCAAGCCCTCACATCTGCACAGAATGCTTTATGATTTAAAGGGCACTTTCATGCTACTCTTGAATGTGGTACTTACAAACCTATGGGGTAGGAGCCCTGGCTTCTAGAGTGTTCTTTCTCTAAACCATCCTTTATTGATGGATATGCTGGAACCATAGCATAGAGGGAGTTCCCATGGGGATTCATTCTTGCATTGTTTTTGTCCTTTGGGTTATGATTTATTTTATTATACGCTTAATGACTTCACTTGGAGCAACCAATTATTATCCTTCCCATTAAGGCAAAGCTTTGCTGCCCTATAGCTTAGCCTACTTGGTTATAAAATGCCATTAACAATGCTAGGGTCTGTACAGGTAAGTGTCAAAAGTCTCCTTTCTCTATAAGTCTGATATTCCTTGTATCATTCTTGTCTTTTCCCCTTTCTATTCTATTTGTTCAATTGCTCAAATTATCCCTGAAAAATGATATAGATCATGTGGCCCAGAATTATATCCTTTCTTCCAAAGCCTACTTGTATAAGCCATTTATCAGCTGTGCTTCAAAATCCTTCATGTGCATCCTTCATAATATCCCAGAACTGGAAACAACTCAAATGTCCATCAACCTGTGAATGGATAAAAACTATGTCATATCCATACAAGGGAATCCTAGTCAGACATAAAAAGGAATGAAGTAGTGATACCTGCTATAACATGGATGAACCTTGAAAACATCACACTAAGTGAAAGAAGGCATATACAAAGACCACATATTTTATTATTCCATTTATAGGGAACATCCAAAAAAGAAAAATATCTGTAGACAGAAAGTAGACTGGTGGTTTCTTGGGAGTTGGGATAGGAATGAGAATGATTGCAAATGGGCACCAGGGATCTTTTTAGTGTAATGGAAATGTTCTAAAATTAGATTGTGGCAATGGTTGCACAACTTTGTAAATTTACTAGGACTCTTCAAATTGTACAGTTAAAATGGCTGAATTTTATAGTATGAAAATTATTGCTCAATAAAGTTGTTTTACAGATAGTCCTTTCACTCCTTGATGAAAACCTTGAGTTAGCCCATTTCACTCTCTCATTTAGAATCTCTTCAAATTCTTGCAGTGGTTCCAAAATGTACAATTTTTCTCTATGACCAGGACCATATATAATAACATATTTTGACTCTAACAGTCAGGACAGGAGAGCTGCCCTGTGCATTGTAGGATGGTAGCAGCAATGCCCCTCCCTGAGTTGTGAGCACTAGAAAAATATCCCCAGGCATTGCTAAATCACCCCCAGTTGAGAACCACTGCTATACAGCAACGAGAATGAACAAATTCCAATCACACACAATCAATATGAATGACTCTCACAAATATAACTTAGCGTGAAAGAAGCCACACATGGAAGAGTGCATAATGTAGAATTCTGTTTATAAAAGCTCAAAACCAGGCAAAAGTAATCAGAATGGTCACCTAGGAGAGGGAGGTAGTGACTGGAAGTTGTCTTTGGGATTCAGGTAATATTCTGTTTCCTAATCTTCGTGCTGGTTACACAAGTGTGTTTACTTTATAAAAATTAATTGAGCAGCACACTTGAAATTTATATATTTTTCTATATTTATTTTATACTTAAATAAAAAGTTTAAAAATATGGGTCACTGCTGCTAAAAAAAACAGAGGGCATTTGAAGTGACTCACGAGGGGCCCAGCACCTTTCTAACAGGATGCTAATTCATCCCTCTACAGACCACCCTGAACTGTAAGACAGAAATCCAGTGTATTCTGTTGATGAATGAAAGCTTGTTCCTGGGATACTTTGTTATCCAGGTGCCAAAGCCAAGGAACCCCACCCCCGACTCCCATTTTCAATTCACACTTGTAAAGCACAGACTTAAAATTGACTTCAGTGTGAAACTGAACTAGAATGAAACCAAATAAAGGAAGGCTCACTCCAGTGCTAAGGAAAATAGTAATGGGTCTAGTGCCCAAATCTGAGAGTATTACAAGTCCCCCTTTAATAACAAAAGTGCCCAAAGTGACAACTAGGGTTGTTTGTTACAGTAGTGGAAGATAAATTGTGCTGATTCATTCGTGTTCTCACTCTTGGTTGGGACTTCTAGAAAATAACTTGTCCATGTAGATAGTGGACTAGGTACAACCGTGAAATTTGTGATCACAGTGACATTTGTTCTAGGTAGTTTCGTGACACCGGACCCAGGCCTAATAATCTAACCAATACCCAATGAATATGAGAGCTGTCCAGAAGGTATCCAGCCATTGTTAATATAATAAATGTCTCTATTTGGCTGGATACTTTCCGGACAGCCCTTCCATACTCTGCACTTCCATACTCTGCATATAGCTTAGTGAAAAGTTGCAAAGTGTCAGGAGTTACTATTAGCCTTTAAACTTCATATATGTATGTATGTATGTCTGTGTATATATGTATATATGCATGTACATATTTACAAATAGATAAATAAGAGATAGACAACTCTCCATGGATCTCTTGTGTCTCTGTACGTATTGGGGTGCTAATTGCCATTTATTCCAGACTATCTTTTCAAGGATGTTTGTATAGTAAACAACCTTGAAGGATAGAGATACTACCTCCCTCCAGAGCAAAGGGCCAGCCTGCTTACTGCCCTTTTAGGTTCAGGTTCAGATTCCCGAAACTTAGGGTTCCTCTCCTGTAATGCAACTCACTGCTTATACAGGCATCCATCTAGATGCATCCATGTCACTCTTTTGGGAGCTGGGGGCAAGGGAAACTGACATGCATGCCAATGCTCACACTGCTTGCTGTGCCATGAGACAAAGAACGTGCCATGAGACGTTCTTTGTCTCTGACCCAAAAGTCTCATGTTTCCTGCCAGCATCCATGTAACTATAGCAGGTTAACTTACTAGGTTGCAAATGGATAAAATCTCAGACCCGTCACAGTTTTTGACTATGTACGTTATGTATATATTTTTAAAATTTTGTTTTTGAAAAGTAAATCTACCTAGTCACTCGGTTCTCTTTGCTAGAGGCAATAATACTATTAGTTTATTATGTATCCTTCTAGACATATTCTAATCTAAGCATTTATAAACATATGCATCTGTTTCTTTTTTCTCTCAAATGTTACCAGACTATAGACACTTTTGCAGCATGCCTCTTTTACTTTAGATAATGCTTAGAGATATTTCCATATTGATACATTCAGGGGATACCTCATTCTTTTTTAATAGTTGCAAATTAGCCTGTATTATAGATATACCGTAACAACAAAATCACACAGTATACGTACTTAAACAATCTTCCTATTGATTGATATTTAAGTTGTTCCAAATTTTTGTTACTAAATGATGCCAAGAATATCCTTGCATGTACATCTTACCCATTTGCAAAATCTCCATAGGAAAAATAGTGCTAGAATTTGCATTGCTAGCTCAAAGAATATGCTCATTTTAATTTTAGTTTTGATAGATATTTCCAAATATTCTCTATGGAGGTCGTACTAATGTACATCTCTGCTGGCAATGTATGAGAGTGCCTGTTCACTCTCACACCCTGGCCAATACAACATATTGACTAAAATTTTTACCTATGCCAGTTTGATAGGTGAAAATTAAATCTCATACTTTTAATTTGCATTTCTTATAATGGATGAGATTGAACATTTTTCATATGTTTCAGGGCCATTTATATTTCCTTTTCTGTGAAATTCCATATTCGTTCCCACATTTTTTCTATTGAATTGTTTTATTTATTTATTTAGTTAGTTTTGAGATAGAGTCTTGCTCTGTTGCCCCAGCTAGACTGTGATGGCACCATCATAGCTCACTGCAACCTCAAACTCCTGTGCTCAAGTGATCCTCTTGCCTCAGCTTCCCAAGTACCTGGGACTACAGGCATGTACCACCATGCCTGGAAAATGAATTGTTGATTTTCTTAATATTGATTTGCAGAAACTCTATATATTTTGGAAAATAGCCCTATATCTTACAATCATCTCCCAGGTTGTTGTTGGTCTTTTGGCTATTTTAATTCTGAAAACAATTTTGGAATGTAATTTTTAAAATGTTTTATAGTCAAAATCACTTTTATGTTATCTGACTTTGTGTTACACTTAGGTCTTCTCCATTCTGAGATTATGAAAGATCCAAGTTTTCTTCTTATAGTTCTAACGGTTTTCTTAATGCTAAAATCTTTGCTCCATTAATCCTCTTCTTTTTAAAATCAGTTCTTAAAATACATATTAAAGTGCTTATCTTTATTCACAAGGCTAAGCAAATCTCTTTTAAAATATCATTTGCTCAACTCCGTGATCATATTTTTTTTAATCTCCATTCTTTTGCAGGTACTGACCTATGACATTAGATACAGACGGGTTCAAAGTACAAGCCACTTGCACACACATGTTATAATATAAAACTTATATAGTGAATTCTGTTATCCAATAAAGAGAGAGTAGATAGCTCTTCAGTTGTAACTTGATAAAGGGCGTTTGCTGCACAAAATTTTGAAATTATATTGCCTAGGAAATGGAAGATGATTCGAAAGAGGCCCACAGAGCTTCCTTGGGGAGGCAGTTCACCACCTTTCCAGGCTGCTTCTGCAGAAGGCCGAGGAGAGAGCTTGGTGTGAAACTCCCTCTTCCTTCATAGCCACCCTGGTTACTAGATGCCAAGCCACTTGCGCTCTGTCATTTTTGGTCCCAAAGTATCCTGAAATTTATTTTCCATCCTGATAGTTATGTAGGAGAATTAAAGGGAAAGGAAAAAATATACATTTACTTTAGATTTGGGCATATATCTTTCCAAATAGTTATAACCAAATTCACTTCAAAATAATATTGAAGGAAAACAAAAAACAAAAACAAAAAGCTGCTGTCCTAAAGAAAGGAAAAAAAAAAAAACAACACTGTAAATCATAAAACCTAAGAATTTCCATTACCTTGAGTCATCTAATCTTTGAAAGCCCAACTATTCGTGTTAAATATCTGCCTTTTCTTTCATTTACTGCATTAAGAATGAATAATCTCAGTGAAGATAAGTGCTATATATGCAACATATTAATTTTTAAACCAAATGAAATAAAGTTGGCCAAAACTCATGATCAGATGAATCAAGTCATGAAACCTATTAGCTTGAGTGGAAAGATACAAAGATTATGAATTAGTCTGATTCATTCTAAGATTTAGGTGATAGATATGAAATGTATAAGGGGGCCTATTTCTGTCCACTAATGTGTTTCTCCCAGAAATTCTAGAATTACACTGATAACTCACAAAAGAAAAGCAGTTCCATTTTTAGAGAGTTCTTCCAACTGCCGGTCTTTAATACTCATGTCTATCAAATACAACAAGGGAATTCTTTTAGATTTATTCCCACTGGTCTATACAATGTTCAACAGTGAGGGCTGGAGACTTCCATTCTGAAGAATTACAAGCCACTTATGTAAGCCACTCCCATACTGTGATAAGGACATGCAGATTTCCAGAGATAATCACCATAATCAAGAACAGCTGATTAAGAAGGGATAGTCTCCAGGTTTTTCCAGAAAGCTATCTATCTTCTCATTAGGTAATAGTAAAACCAGGATAGCAAGCTTTTAAATGTTCCAACTGGAATATTTAATTGTAAATATTCCAAGAGGAATGAGGTGATCACAGAAGTCTACATTAGCTGGGAAATGTCTTTACATTTTTTAAAAAAATCTGGAAAGGGCAAATAGCATTCTGAAGTGAAGAAATCTAGCTGGTGGCCTTCAGGCATGTGACAATGCTCCCGTTTGTGTGGTGAAGGACTAGGTTAGACTGTGGTTCTTAAGCCTGGCTGCAATAAGGAACCTCATAGCTAGCTCTTAAAGACCATACCCATGCCCCAACACAGACTAATTCAATCGGCTTCTCTGGGAGTAGGGTCCAGGAACCAATATTTTGTGAAACTTAGCAGGGCTGAGAATACTGGACTACATGATCTCTAAGGTCCTCCTCAGATCTCACTAAATTAAGAGAAGCATTCAGAATACCAGGGTGATGAATGGAACACAAGAAAACATAAAACTCAGGCAGGCGTAAGAGAATTCTAATCAGGGACTTATCACACATACATATTAGCAGAAAATTATATTCTCACATGAACCTTGGCTTCCCTCTACGCGAACGATAAACATGTTTGACTTAGTAGAAACAAAAACACCATTCAAGGCACAGAACATGAAAGGTATTATGTCATTAACCTGTGGAAGCATTTGTACTTTTTTTCCAATTCCAAATTTATGAAATACATACATATCAAGTTTTGAAAATTCAATTACTCAAATCTTTTGACTACAAACTAAAATTCAAAGACTGTGAGGAGGTAGGTTTTTATTTAATTTCTCACTGAAAAATATCAAGAGTTGACTGGGTGTAAACCAACAGAATTATTTTATAAGGAGGTGTACACTCCTTGTTTTATGGAAGAAAGAGATAATACTAAAATGATAAGCTCCAGTGCCAACACTATGACTAAAACGGTGCTGTAAGTCAATTCCTAGAAGGGGTTCATTTGAATGGGGTCTCCAAAAAATAAAAATAAAATAAAAACCTTCTCTCATATGGCCTGCTATCTTGTATTTTAGCCAATAGGGCATAAGTTCTTAAACTGCAGATCCTAGAGATGTGTCTTTAAGGGGAGTCCGTGGAACCCCTGAAACTGTATGAAAAAATTGTGTGTGTGTCTGTGTGTGCGTACGTGCATGTGGGTATACCCTTGCGCAGAGGTTTCTTATCCTCTTTTTGAATAAAGAACTCCTATGGTAACCTATGGACTCCTTCTCAGAAAAAAAAATTTTTGTGTGACAGAGTCTTACCACATTGCCTAGGCTAGAGTACACTGGTGTCATCAAAGCTCACTGCAACCTCAAACTTCTGGGCTCAAGCTATCCTCCTGTCTCAGCCTCCTTGGTAGCTGGGACTACAGGTGCACACCACCATGCCCAGCTAATTTTTTGTACAAGACTGGGTCTCCCTATGTTGCCCAGGCTGATCTTGGTCTCCTAACCTCAAATAATCCTCCCACCCTGGCCTTCCAGAGTGCTAGGATTACAGGCATGAGCCACCGCACCCAGCCAGTAAAATGTTTTTAAATGCGTAAAACACAAAGGAGTGCAAAGGAAAAAAAAAAGAATTACAGTTATCAAAATGGCTTTTAAAAATTATAGCACAGTAATAAATACGCTTCCTTATTATCAACATTAAATAACAAGATCTGGCTGTCCAGATAGACAGCTATAATCTTAATTTTCCAGCAATTTTTATAGATCTTAATTTTGTCCTCATAAAGATAACACAGAATTTTGCAATATCTGCAACACTATAATGTGATATGAAAATATCCGTGGTTTCTATCAGTGACATAGTCCTAAGTATTGCTAATATTGCTGTGGTTTGTTGTCTCTGTCCATAATTTAAGGAAGTACTAAATTCATGTTACGGGTTATGAAAAAAATGTTTTTCCCATCTAAGTTTACAACCCTCATGAATTCTCTGGACTCTCGATAAAGAATCTCTGATCTGTGTCTTTATCCACATTAAAGGGGTTTATTTATAAGTCTCCAGAAAGGGTAGACTATTAGACCACAAAGCCCTCGATGAGCATTTCATGGGATGGCTATAGGCCCTGCACTCACAGAGCCCTGGACGGGCTCAAGATAACAGGCAGAAGGAAAAGGCTCTCTGAGGTAGGACAGTAATGGAGAGCTCTGTGATGTCCTGGAATTAAAATTCAGATGCATCTTATTATAATTTTATATTTTTTAAATGTTCTGCATAGTTCCCAAAAATGTTCGGTGATACCTGAAGATACCTAAAGCATAGCAAAAGCTCTTGAATAAGAAGGATGAGAAAAGGAAAAGAGAAACAAACCAGGGGTATAAAACGAAATGGTACCAAGCACTGAAGATAGTGCAAAGAATAAAATTAAACCAAACACTCATTTCTGAGCTTTCTGGCAGGCATCTCGAGGGGAACAACCTGGACAATCATACAATGTACAATTTCCAAAGGGCTTATACCAAAAAAAAAAAGAAAGAAAAGAAATCTCAGAAAAATAGAACCCTTCTAAGCACTAAGACTAGACAGAAATTTTTCCCATGCATCTTTATGAAGAGAATACTTTATAAAGAAAATCCCACAGATCTTTGCAAAGAGCATGTTGTAATTAACAAATAATAACCTCGATAATATCATTACAGTTGACATAATAGTGAGTTCCATAGAACTTTAAAAAAAAAAATGTGTTTGTTTTTTTTTTTAAGCTAAACAATGGCAATACACCAAACAATTCACTAGGGCTCATGAGGTACAGCTAGGACTCAGCTCTCTGAATTCAGACGCATGGAGGGACATGCTCACAAGGCACTAAGCAAGTCAGAACTGAACAGTGGCCCCACTGTCTGCAGCAGGAAGTGGCAAACTTTTCTTAACTGGTTGGATAGT